>MU157861.1:49956-195376 GCA_015657495.1 Crepidotus variabilis | reverse complement strand
TATATACCATGAGTTTGCATCTAATGTAAAGATCCTGCAAAAATTTGAGCATAAGATAGATAAATTTGTGTCAATCAAGAGTGGCGGCTAGTTGTCTCACTGGCTGGGTTGGGCTAATAATAACCGTCAGGCGCTATCTGTCCATTGAGCAGCCAAAACATCCTATTCTACTTCTGAAATTTTGGGTAGTCAAAGCCATGAGCTATAGTATATATGCGCCAAAAAATGTCTGATAAATTTCCCGTAGAAGTGACGTTAGGGCTTGCTAAAATTTGAGTGTCTCACTGGCCGGGTGATCACTGTACTTCAAACATTTGCGCTCTAACATCCTCATCGTAATTTACAGAGTTTAAATGATTCTCGGACAGAAAACTCAGGGGGAGCAAACTAAAATCCTGGAGTGAAATCGACCTGTCATTGTGGAGTCAATCTGGAATCAGGGGCATAGTAACCGACACGTACATTGGCAATTCTCTTATTGATTTCTTTAGAGATCAGTGCGCTTACATTGACAAAAGATCCTGGTCCATCTCGATGACAATTCGGGCAGTCATAGCCCCGAGCAAGATTGACGAGGGTCTGGTATTGAAGGGTGGTATCCACAGCCACTGCTCTATCGAGTCGCTTCTTCAACTCAACTTGCACAAAATCCAAGCAGACCAGTCAGCGCAGGTGCTAAGGACCCCACAATACTGAACGCTGCTTATGTCACCATCATAGAAGGGCCATGTCCAGGTTGTCGACGTATAGGGGTGGATCCGCTTCATAGATTCGCCAAAATTCTTGAGGATAGGATAGAATCTTGTATTTCAGAGGTAACACGTCAATAATTACATTCACGCATTGACTTTCACTGACACCAGTTGCTAGGTCAAGTTAGACCTCAAGTATTGATATTTGCGAAATCGGAGCCATACGAAGAAGATCGGTATCGAGAACGGCCTTCCAAGTTGGACACCGCGCTTTACGAGACTGTCCGTGCTAGACTCGAAAAGTCAAGAAGTTAAAGTACTTTCTAAAAGTCCACAAGATTTTGTCTATGCAACCTTGCCAGAAACCAAATCGTCTCGGGAGCCGGACGTGGAGACTCAAAGTAGTGTCTGCGAGAAAAAAACGATTTGGCCTTCCAAAAGTATTTTTTGAGGAGTGTTTTTCGGTAACTTATCACGTATTGATCTGAACCACAAGGAAAGAATCGAAGGAAAGGAGGACCTCGGTCAGGCTCAGTATGGTACTTAAAATTACTGTAATATTATATATACAGAGCTCGTTGTCTCGATCATCTGATCGAGTCTGTAACTGCTGAAGCTGGAGGACGACTTCTCGTTATTTATTGGATTATCATAATGTTATTTGAAAGTATCCAACGTGAATTCAGGACACGGAGAAACACCTATTTTACTCTATTTGCTACAGTATGTACTTCCTAAGAAGCCTAAATAGCACATTTTACAACCCCGAAGATAGTAATTGACAAAGCGTTGAAAAAGAGAGTTCTAAGAATTCATTTTACATGGCACATCATCCCTTCATAGAACATGGCCTTTCTCCGGGTCTGCAGTGTAAGTGGTGTGTTGACCATCAACCTCAACATTGACTACTTTGGAAACCGTGATCGTGCCCGCAGACCTGAACTGGCCTAACGGGATTGGATCATCCGAAGAGGAAACTGCAGAAGCCCCGCGCGACGTCGCCATGCTATCCTTAAAAAGGATATGCGCACTGGGCTTTGTACCACCTCGAACACCTGGGCCATTCGAGCCTCCACTCACAGGAGTCCCATCGCTCGAGAAACTGTCGAAAGCAACAAAGACATTCCTGAAAACGGACGTGGCCGCGATAACGGAAACGACTAGGGCGAAGGGTAGGGTCATGATGTTCATAACAGGGTTTAATTGGAGCCCAGCGAAGATCGTTTGGATGAGGTTCGCGGCAAATGCGGCGCAGAAATAAGACTAAAAGCGCCACTTATGAGCATCTGTGAGAGGGGGAGGAGGACAATACTCACGATGCCGTCACGCAACAATACACCTGCCAGAGTACTCCGACGGTGAGCCGAGAGTCGGTAGGTGCAGAGAATGAGGATGACCAGGTCGAAGAACATGGCTGCTCATGATGATCAGGTAAAGAATCACCCGAAGGATACCAGGTACTAACTGTAAGCCCAAATGCTGGTCAAAAGTCCACGGCCAGCAGTCGAAAGAACGTCGCAGAGCATCCGCTTCGGGTTCCAGGCGGCTTTCGAGTAACGGAAAGCTGAGAAATATGATAAGGATCGGAACAAAGAAATAGAAAGGATAGCTTACATTGAGACCACATAACGATTTGACCAATAAAAAGGAGGTACATCACAGCGGATATTTTCTTGTTGCGATGCCAAACTGCGATGGTCCGGAGGACGAGGATGAGAGAGGAACAGCATGTTCCTAGGGCATCACAGACTAAGGAGGGAGGTGAGCCGATAAGACTAGAAGAGCAGTAACTGGGACATACACTTGGACATGAAAGTGAGGGCCATGCAGTCTACCTCACTCAAAGCATTCCTATTGATAGCAATGGCGAAAATATGCAAAATCATCGCAATCCGGGCGACGAAGTAGATAAGCTATGAAAAGCTTGAGTACGCAGCGCGAACTGAGAAGAGATTTGAGTTACCATTGGCCATTTCCATTTCCTTTTGCCAGTTACGATTTGCCAATCAAACCACAGTGTACTGATGATGTTCCATAGCACAACGCCAACAAGTACCAGCGAGAATGCAGCAAAGATTTCTGAGTACCAAGAAGAATTAGCCAAACTGAAAAAAATCTTGGAGGTTAAGCAAACTCACTACTGGTGCGAGTTACAACAGTGGGGTCATTCCAGTTGATTGCCATGCTTCAGAGGGCGCAATTGAGGCCTGGCTATTTAAAGGAGTGATGGGTAGGCTTCTCGAGGACGAAAGGAGGAAGTGGAGTGGGATAGAATCGCAAAGCTGTCACCCTCGAGGGCGCCTTTTTGTACCTTCGTTCAGGACTAGCAAAATTGAGAAGTTCTTCGGAATCGGACCTCTGACATTTCGGTTAAAGTTGAAGAAGACAGCGTGGTTTCTTCGCTTCCCACTCACCACGTTGCTGATGCCTTATTCAGTGAGAATTTGTTCCCGTCAAATAGGCAGGGTCGTCAGTCCTTATAAGGAAGGTTGTGCCTTTTATGGCATGCACTCCCAGAGCCCTTCATTCTCCTTTTTCTTTTGAGCACGGGTAACTGACGAGTTAAAATGACAGCGTAGACGATTGGGGACTATGTATACGTATGAAATAGAGTCCTCGTCAATGGAAAGGGCTATGTTGTACTTCTCCACTGAACTGCTTACTTCCTCGTCCAGCTTCAATATATCCAGATATGAACCTTATCTAGACGAGATCATATGTCGTCGTCAATCTCTTCAGAAAACTCACACATGCGTGAATTTCATCAAGCGTCATCATTTTTCCCTCTTTCCAGTTCCAATTGAGTTGGTTGTGTTATACTGATTTGCAAAAAAGGTAGGCCTCATGTTCATGCCAAGAGTTGTTCGCTCATGCAATTGCGAACAGAGGAGTTACATATATTCAATCCCCACATGAATGTTTTTCGTCGCTCCCCTTTGTGGTTTGATGATGATCCCGATAAATTGCGGCCCGGAGTAATAGGAGATATGCTCCTGGCGATTCCGCGATATTTGTTTAAATTGGTGTTGCATCCTTAAGAAATGAGCGGAACCTCTCAAGCGACTTTTTCGTTTCGGTCGAAAGAGTTTTTAGGGTAATTGAAATTCAGAAAATTGCGTGGCTGATTTTACAGGACGGTTTCATGCATGACGTCGGCCTACTCGTAAACAGTTACTAAAACTTGGGCCTAGGCATTTGGTGAAGCATTCAAATTCGGTTCTGACAAACAGCTTTGACTTGCGCGCCATGCCTTCGCGTAATCAGTTGGAGATACAGGCTCAGCAGAAAAGTTATGTACTTAGATAACATAAGTATATTTTTTCCCTAACCACTGTTTCCCTCTTTGAACCAGTTACCGATGATGGTCGCGATCCAGAGCAGGATACCGCTGCTTCCTTGTACCCCAATTTTCCGTGAGTGAAAATATGGCCCGAAGCCTTGCCATAATCTTAAAGGCCACTGTATCGTATCGATCGCAATCAAGCGCTAAAGTACATGTACTTTTTTGCGCAAGTATCTTCGGATGATTATATGCTTCATGATGTATATGTCTTTAACTTCTCTGTCAAACACCAAGACGGAAAAGTGATTTTATGAAATTCACACCTGACCAGGCACTCTCCGTTGTAACGATAGTAGCAACGTTCAAAGTTGAGCTGGGATTTCCCAGCTCCCCAGCTGCAGATGTCCCAGCTGCAGATGTCACAGATCGTAACGCACTTTCCCACAGGCTCGCAAGCATCAAAGTTGTCTACTCATTCAATACTCATTGGCGCCCGCAGTTGATATCGGTCGAGGGGAAAAATATAACACTTAGAATACACTGTCTCTTACCCAGAAGAACGTGTAATTATATTGGTTCATTAGTGCTTTATGCACCTATTCAGAAAGTAAGCAGCCCGAAAATATTTAGAGAAGTTGCTTTCATGCAAGTTAGCCAATTTCGAATTTTATGGTGGGCAATATAATCCTTTCGAAATTCTTAAGGACCCATACTTCTAATAAAATTGGTAAATATTAAAGCCATAGGAGATGTGTGAGGTGAGGACATGATACCTTGTACCATGTCACGGTTGCACCTGCACCGGCCATTGTTACTACTTCATCCTCGCCTAATTTATTCTTTAACAAAATGAAGGACTTTCGTCTTGCTACATAAGCTTTATGGTATGTATTGCAGCTACCTACATGCGCAGATAATAATAATAAAAAGTTCATTGGCTTGAGAGGCGTGATGCTGATGTAATGTCACTCCTGGCAGCTGGGACTTCTGCAGCTGGGGAGCTGGGAATCCCAGCTCAACTTTGAACGTTGCTAGTGCCATGGGCATAGAACATACTGTAGTACCTTTTTTGCAAATTTCTTTCGAACTGCATGCTGACCTGACTCCGGGCCCCAGTCTCATCAAGGCAAATCGCAGGGCTGCCCTCAAAACGAGGGGTCTACGATCGTCCAAGTCCACATCATCTCAATGCGTCAGATCTTCGAAAAGAAGCTTCGAACAATCAGCTGGGAACTTGTACCTTTTCTCACAGGTAACGATACCAGTATTGCTCTTTGGAAGCCCTACTTCGACCGAAGTGCAACCGCACTGAAGCGTTTACTTCCCAACGTTCTGACTGACACTTTCCCCATTGCTAAATGATGAAGTTGAAGAGCGAGCTGGTCAATGTACGCTGACGGGAAGTGGCGGGGTTTGGTAGGTTATATGAACGGTGCTTCAGGACTCCTCGGCTGGTCCACAGGTCTGCTGACAAGTGGACATTGGACAACCGCTGATTTTTGATCTGATCCAGGGTCGGTTCTGTTGAATAGTAAAAGCTCAAACGGACGCAAACTGTGCCTGGTGCCAGCTCGGCATCTTCTCACCCGCAGATCGGCCACGGCGCATCCAAACTCAAAGGTAACGCGCGACTGCCAACCATCCGAGAGCAAGATAGTTGGGTATAAAGGTTTGATGGTCCCGTTCAACAGGACTTCAAGTTTTACGCTTCCCCCCCGTAGAACCCTTCCTTGTCTTCGCCCACAATCGCACTTCATCTCTCGTCACAAAGATGAAGGCCTTCACGTTCTTCTCCCTTGTTCTCTCCGTCGCCACCGGGATTGTGTCGGCACAGTCTCTCCAAAGCGTCAAGGACATGATTATTGCAAATGCTAAGGCTGGTACGTCACTTCATATTGATGTCGGTATTCGGAGTCTCATAACTCATCGTTACACCACGTACTACAGATAATATTGATCTTACCGTGCTTCCGTGCTTTGACCAAGCTATAGCCGATATTCAACAAATTTACGCGAATGCGCCTGGTCAGAAGCGCGATTTTTCACGTCGCCAGGCCACAACAGCTACTGCTGCCAATATCGTGGATGTTCATGGTAAGATTTGAGCTGATCTTCTGTATTCAAATGTTTGACCATAATCACTAGCTCATGTTGGTCCCGCCTGGTATAAGGCTTTGTTCCCTACCATCGGAGGACAAGCCGTTCCAGACTGGAAACTCAATGACACGTTCAACTTCATGGCCACTCAGGGTATCCAGCACTCAGTTCTAGCTTTCTCTGTTCCGGGGCCAAATGTATGGCCTGGTGACCAGAAGAAAACAATTGCTTTAGCCCGGTTGATGAACGAACAAGCTGCGGCATATGGCAAAGTGTATCCCGGCGTGTTCAATTTTTATGGCCAAGTTCCTCTGCCATACACTCAAGACGCGATTACCGAAGCCAAATATGCTACTCAGAAGCTCGGAGCTGTTGGTATCTGGTTACAGTCCAACACAGAAGGCAAATACCTTGGCGACTTGACTTTCAAGCCTTTCTTCCAGGCTGTCAACTCTTGGAGCGGTCGTCAACTTCTCTACATTCATCCTTCAATTCCCCTCCTCAGAGTCAACGGCCAATTGATCGACTCTAATCCAACACCCTACGTTACTGGCAAAATCGAGTTTTAGTAAGTCGCCACGGTTTGTCATCGTTGGTATCGTAACTGATGCGCTCGCCATAGCTTTGAAACTGCGCGTACTGTGATGGACCTGACTCTCACCCAAACCATCCATAACTTCACGAATATCAATTATTTGATTCCTCACGGTATGTCGGGATTTCCTCTCAAGCTGTCGAAATTTTGACGCTCATATGACTTTTTTCAGTTGGAGGTGGTTTTCCAGCCGCTATTGACCGTATCCTGAAGTCGTATCCCACTATTTACGACTCTTCCCTCCAGATCTACTGCACAAGGTTAGCTCTCAGTTATTTTTTCGTGTTCTGAGCAGTGTTCATTGGATTTTAGATTTTGGTGGGACTCTGCAGGCCCTACTTACTTCCATCAAGTCGCGGGTTTGTTGGGCTATGGGATCCCCAAGAGCCAACTCCTCTACGGAACGGATTACCCTTACGCTCCCCTGGCCGTTCAGCCAGCGTCTTTTACCGCTGTGAAGAACAGGCCTGACTTTACCGCTGATGAGAAGACCGCTATCTTCCGAGGCAACGCAGTTAAATTGTTCGACGGCAAAATCAAATTCAACTAGGTATCGAGCCGGCGTCATTCGGTCCACAAGAGACTTTTATTTTGGGTTTTCAGTCACGAAAAGGGATTTCATATCATCTTCGTTATCTTCGTTCGGAATGCCTTTCCCCATACCGTATCCACTATAATTGGTTGATATCAGTTTGGTGACAGAATTGTGAGATTCCATACCCCTTCACAAACTACATACCTTCATGTACCCTCGCGTACTGGATTTCTTTAGCAGAAATGAAGAAATTCGAATTCTTATATGTTTGGATGATGGCGCTGCTACAAGTCCTCTCGAAAGAGCTTCGATGCTGAGATTGAAAAATGTTGAGATTTAAAGTGGCTTGAGAGTAAGACCCCAATACTCCGCATCGTACGAACATTTATATTTTAAGTAACTGTCGATGCTACCAAGGATTGGATTCGAGTCTGGGAAGTCCAGTAGATACACTGGCCTTGGGATTTAAGACTCCATCTCTACATCTTTGTTCTCTTTCGCACTCGCCGTTGCATCTGCCTGCTCGACACCTACACTACCTGCCGACCTCCAAACATTGCCAGCTGTAGCCTTCCAAAGCCTGACTCTTCCATCATTACCAGCAGATGACAAAACAGTCCTAAAGATGACATGAGCTATCTCTACTAAATTCGATAATAGAAATTCATACCCAGTGATATTCCACTCAACCCTCCCCACAACTGACCGATGATGATCAAAATCAGCCACAACCACAGCCGTCCACTTCGAGTCCTCGCCCTCCCCGTCACTGTCGTCTTTGTCTCGACCGCCACCACCCTCCTCGTCACTATTTTCGCTGTCTTCCAAACCATCGTTACCCGGTTTGAGCTTCCATATCCGAACATGACCGTCACGACCGCCTGTCGCAATGAGATGATACGAACGACCACATGAAGGTGCCCATGAAACAGAAGTTATCGCAGTAGTAGGTGCATTCGAGGGTGATGACCCCGAGGGCGTCGAGGCACGTAAATCGGGTTGGCTACCTTCTGATTGGAGGCCGGTACCAGACGAAGAGGCTTGTGGTTGAGAGGGAGGTGGTATGGACGTTGTACTTGTCGCAGTGTTCGAGTTTGCAGGGAGAGATAGCAGAGTTGTGGAACGGCGCGAGTTAATTTGAATGATCTAACGAAATCAGGACATAAGCAGGCGGACTTCGGAGAAATATTTAGAGAGAGGCATCTCCACCTTTATAATACCGTTAGTGCCACACCCAGCAGCAATGACTTCACCCCAGTATTTATCCTTGCACCACGACAAGCACCATCCACCATCAGCTTCTCGATTACCCATTTGTTGTCTCTGAGCAGCCGCGTTCGTGCTCTGCTGTAGACCTTGCTGTAGGGCTTGAGCGACTAGTGACGCTGACGCCCCGTCAAGAGAACCATGCGTTTGAGTTGGGGTGGCGAGTGCCATCGTTTGTGCTCGTGAGAGCTGGCCTGGGGAAGGACCCTGCACGATAGTTTGCACGTCGAGTTCATCCACCATTTGCCAGGACGTGAGAGCAGGTTGCTCAACACATTCATATATCCGTAATGTGTTGTCGCTTGAGATCATGGCCTAAAAAGAATTATCGTAAATGATAGTCAACACAAGCATTATGACAAGGCCAGGCAGCTGGAAAGAGATACATTGAGCTTGCACTCTGTATCCCGATATGCAAGGCAGCCAATGTATTCCGATCACGTTGAACCAAGCTATTGCAGGACCGGCCCTTGTTCCTGGTAAACACCAAGAACCGAGAACGTGGTCACATAGTGTTGACAATCGCGTGGCATAGCAAATACAGCGTATGCGAGCGATTATCGCCAAACGAAGACGGCTTCCTGCGTTATTCACACTCACAAGCTTGAGGCCAAAATGATGTGGGGCAAATTCAACCGATCGAACAGTTCCCTTTGGGTCTGAAAGTACGGCTCTTTCAACCCAGCGCGTTGAACTATGCTGATGTTCAACATCAGGATTTGATACTTGTTCCCAGATTTTAACTGTTCTATCGAATGACGCGGATGCGATGATTGATCCAAACTCTGGATGCGCCCAGTTTAGTTTGGAGATGGCTGCGTCGTGCGCCTATTGATTCATCAGGGATTGAGACTAACATTTTTAGCCAGTACCCACCTTCCAATCATCCTCAACATTCCAGCTATTATTCTCGTCGAGCTCCCATACTTTAATCCTAGTATCGGAACAATGTCAACATCGTCAAGGTCACTGTCACTGTAGTGTTGGCCATACCGTTGGTCAAGACTACAGGTTGCCAGCCGCTGGCCATAGAAGTCGTACGACGCGTCGGTGACGAGGTCGCTGTGCGCGTTTGGGATCAAGCCCGTCTGAATCATTGATTTCGCAAGTCGCGTCGTCGCCGTCGCGAGCAACGATGAAACGGCAGGTGGGGAACTATTACCTAATATAAATCACGTGTGTGTGGCAGAAAAAAGTTTCCGTCATCCTTCGCTCAGGGGCTTAACTCAACCTTGTCTTCCTCCCACACACCCCTATCCTCTCCCCTCATCCCTTTGCATCCTCTCCCTGTTTCTTGGTAAAAGAATTTTCTTGTAGTAGTGGTGGGGCCTAAATCTTATTACTTTTTTCGAGTATTGGGTGGCTAAATATCGCTCGGAACAGGATCGTACATCGATTTATTTTCGGAGACTCGCACACCGCGATATATTGTCATGTCGGTCGTAGAAACTGCAACGGAGGTCGTTCAGCCAATCGAAAATATGGTTGCTGAGCCGCAGGTGCCAACTCCGAGCACTGAACAAGAGGTAGCTCAGGTTTGTGGCCTGGGCACCTTCGACTCATTTAACATCTGACGAGTCCGCCTCTAGAAAAGTCCTACGGCACCAATGGCCGAAGATGCCCCTAAGGATACAGAGGATCCGGTCAATAAATCACCTAGCTCTCCCCCTCGTCGTCCGACGACCCGTTCCCAGACAGGGACTGTGGCTAAGCGCCGAACCAGAGACGATGAATCTATCGTTGAAACAAAAAAGCGAGCTCCCACTTCTCGCAAAAGACAGAAAGTTACAGCTACAGCTACTACTGCTGCTGAATCTGTTGGCTCGGAGACGCCAGGATCGTCTAGTCCGAAGCCACCTTTAACTCGCGAGCCTTCATTGAGTTCGACAAGCTCTACCCCCGCTCTACCCTCGGCTCAGCAACCCCAACTTACTTTCTATCATTCTTCAATGTCCGAATCAGATCAGCCACAGGCCCGACTGCCTCGTTCGCGCGCCTCGCTTCCTACTCCTATTCCCAACTTGACGAAAAAAAGCCGCGGTAGAAGAGTGCCCACCAAGGATACCGCCGCCCCAGTGCCAGAACCCAATCAAAAGGACACTCGACTCTATGTCTGTACCGTCGAAGGCTGTGGTAAATGTTTCCATCGCGGCGAACATCTTAAGCGGCACATCAGGTCGATCCACACTCACGAGAAACGTATGTGATCCATTGCTGAGAATTCACAAGCTTTTACTAAACATGCTTTACTCTTATTCCCAGCCTTCAAGTGCACATTTCCACTGTGCGAAAAGTTTTTCAACAGACACGACAATTTGCTCCAGCATCTGAAAGTCCATCGCCAAGGATCATCATTACCCGACCATCCACCTACGGTCCCAAAACGATCTTTACAGGACGAAGCTAATGATGGTACAAGTGCGTCGGCGCCGCCTCAGCGTCGTCGAGGATCTTTCTCCGCTGCTGAGGAAGAGGAGGAAGAGGAAGACCCAAATTCACCGAACTCACCTCCTGCCCGACCGCGGACAATTTACGACGCTTACCCGCCACGTTATGCTCCTTTCGCCGGCGCTACTTCGGCAACAGCGCCACCGTTTCAACAAAATCCCCTTCAAGCTCCTCCGAACGGCACAATTACCACTGCCAATGGTCCCGGCCCCACTCATGGTAGTATGGCCTCTAATGACCCGATGAGCCTGCTCACCAATGTCGCCATCTCTTCGCTCAGGATGGAAGTGTCTTCTCTCAGGACGGAGATACCTCAGTCATCTGCTGATCCACGTGCAGTTCCAGTGGTGGCTCCCGTTGTCGAGATGACCACTTCTTAGAGGGCATGTCCGGATTGGCGAGGTCGATTTGATTCAATTGCACCGGCTGAAGAGCCCCCTCCCCCCCCCCCCCCCCCCCCCCCGAAAAAAAAATTGACCTGCATTTGAGATATGAGGATGTGTTCTCTCCCATCGGCCTTTCGACGCTCTCTTTTCCATTGGCGCAATATTGCATCGAACCATTTAATATATGACCAACGTGATTCGGCGCTGATTCTCTTCTTGGGTATGACTTTTCCCCTTCACGCCGATGGTATTCTTCTACGCCATTTACTCTTTCATCGAGTCCTTTGCTTCTCCTCACCTTTCACCGCCAATACGATACACTCTAATATTGTACAGACTCTGATCGAAGTCGCTCTAATTTTCTACTCCTATCAACCACCTTCCTTCATCTTCAACTTCTTTTTTTTGCTCCGTCTCTGGTCCTTTGGGTTTGTTTTCTTTCTTTCCTAACGCCATACGTTGAGCGAGCGTTCTGCGCCCACAGGCTCTTCCATTATTCACCCCTGCTCCAGCCAGTACTTCCTCTAAAAGATCTCATTCTCTGCCTCCTTACGTCGAGGATCGAAAAGCACTCCTCAATATACGCCTTCTCGTTCCCTTTCTTTCTTTATCGTTCTGTGCAAATAGACTTGTATCCACTTCCCTCATTGGGTTTGCGTTGTTTCTCGAACTTTGATAGTCTCTCCTCTCCTTCTATTATCCTTCTTTCTCTTATATATTCCGATCTTATTTATTCAGCTACACCAGTTGGGTAGTTTTGTACGACAAGCTTAGTTGTAGCTCTCTTACTTGGACCATCTGTTCTTCAGTGAACAATGGGTCTGCAGTATTCTATAGCTTTCGCTACATGTTTGTATGTACGCATAGTATTGATATCAGAGACTCCAGTCTGTTCAATCGTTTGGGTCAGAGATGGCCCTAACCCCTGAACGCCTTCGATTGCTGACGAATCAGGCTACCCCTATTTGAGTGCATGACCACCAACCATGCGAACTAGTACTCCACTCATCTACTTTACGCAAATTGTAAGTCTGACATTCGATTTTGAAGTTGATAATGTCGAAGAAGGCTTCCATTCTGCACTCGCCACAATTAAGCCCTACCAGCAGGCGTCACATGGGCTTCAACAGACCGTTCTCTCAAGTTTCGGCGCATAAATAACTGCGTAAACTTGTGACTCGACCGCCATATCGATAATTATGTCAAAACCATCTGCTGTTGCTGAGACGAAAAAACAGGTTATTGTTCTGGGAGCAGGTACGTCAACCGTTCTCATCGATCGTCAACTAGCAAGGTCTGAATTCACTTGATAGGGGTCATCGGTTTAACCACAGCTCTACGGCTACAAGAATCAAACGATTATCAAGTGGAAGTCCTCGCGGAGCTGTTCCCAACAGATCTAAAAAATATCAACTATACCAGTCAATGGGCAGTACGTGTTTTAGAGCAATCCATAAAGCTTTAATACGATGCCATTATGATTCCTAGGGTGCACACCATGTTAGTACACAAGAAAGAACCCCAGGTCTGTAGGAAAAGCTTGATATAAACCCTACCGAAGTTGAAGAATGTTCTTTTGTCTCCCAGATGTAGAATGGCTCACCTTCCAAGAAATGTGGAAACTCTCAGAGCCCGGAAGCTTAGCAGAACACTGTTTCATGCGAATCAAAGAGCACGAATATTTTGACTCTCCCGTCCTTCAAACTGAAGTGATGGCACGGATGCCAAATGTAAGTATCTCGCGTCTTTCCGATATACAATACACAGGCTGAGCCCAAATCAAAAACTTCTAGTTCCAAAAGCTCCCGCAAAGTGATCTTCCCATTGGTGCAGAAGATGGTTACTCATTCGACGCGCTCACGATTGACGTTCCTGTATATCTCAACTTTCTCCTTTCACGCCTTCTCGAGAAAGGAGGAACCATTGTACGAGGTCGAGTCCAACATATATCTCAGGTTCTGGAAGCCGGAACATATCCATTCAAAGACCACTCCAGGCTTGTAGGCAGAAACGAGCCGATTGTTCCACCTCATGCTGTTTTTGTCTGCCTTGGTCTTGGTGCACGGTTTCTCGGTGGTCTAGAAGACCATGATATGTATCCTGCTAGAGGACAAACCGTAATCCTTCGAGCACCATGGATAAAATCAGGAATGGCTTTTCACGGCGACGGTGCTAATAGATGGGCGTATGTCATTCCGAGAAGAAGTGGAGATGTCATTGTAGGTGGGACGATGGGTATCAATGACTGGTAGGACCACTCTACCTTCTGGTCTGCACTGACTCAAGACAACTGGTATAGGTACCCGAAAGCTCGTCCAGAGACTACTCACGAGATTCTTGAATACGCACTACTGTACTGCCCAGAACTTGTTCCTCTAGATTTTAGGGAAACCGAGCGTCTTCCCTTGGTTGATGACTTGAAGTCGATAATTGTGGAAGAAGCCTGTGGACTGCGACCAATGAGAAAAGGTGGTCCTCGAATAGAACTCGACTATCTCAACACGAGAGGACGACAAGTCCCAGTAATCTTCAATTATGGGTGAGTTCCTCCAATCTTTGTTCAAGCATCTCCAGAGGCCTATTTTCCTCCCATTAAATCAGACATGGCCCTTATGGTTATATGGCATCAATAGGCTCAGCAAACATGTGTCTAAAATTGTTGAAGGAGGCCGGGTTTTAAACAGAACTAAATATTCCAAACTTTATTCCACGAATTGAGTATGTCATAAAATCATTTGGTATTGAATTGGGCTACTATACGAAGTTATGAGATGAAAAGCTGTGAGATAAATGGATTGGAAGAGGCCTAGGATACAATCGCATCAAGGCGAGGTACATGATTAAGGGTAAATCAGTGGGTCATTATATTTCATGAAGTAGGAGATGATGTGTGCAAATGGGATTCTAAAGTGCCGAATAATAGGTTAATAATTAGGTCTTCGTCACTTTTGTTTCCAGTGCCTCTTCTTTGAGCTCTTCTGCAAAAGCTGCCTTGCCCTCGTCTGTAAGTTCTGCAAATCCACCAGAGAAGTCATTTGAAAAGTATCGGGGAACAAACCTGATTAGAATTGGTTAGTATTCTAGCTGTCTGATGGATGGATACTCACTCGACGCCCTTCCGTTTTCTCTCAGCAGTTTCGTCTCTTTGCCTCTGTTCAATTGCAACCTTCTCTTTCGTAGCCTCTGAGTACTCCTTCTTGTTCAACTTGTCTGTAACAGTCTCCCACAACTTCCTACTTTCTCTGGGATGTTGCTTCTCCAATGGTCGAACTACCTTGGGTATGATATCGAGAGAATCAATGTCGAGCAGCGGAGTCCAATCTCCGCCAACCGAGCTCATGACCACATCGGCGCGGGATAATGACGCGGCTGGGATTTGTGGTGCCGGTAGTTTGATATGCGAAGGATTCGGGGATGATGCTGTAGACCGAGTGACGCCAGGGTGATCTGGAGAAGCGGGATACGACCCAGTCCCGACACGTTTCCACCGAATCTTGCCCTTCCAAGAACCATCGAAGGTAGCGACAACTCGGTTATTGGGAACATGCTTGACTCTCGTCCAATCTGCACAATGATTTGCGTCAGAATCAAGAACAGTGTGAATGACGCCCTCAATCAGGAAATGTGCCCTCCCCAGCCATGATTCCTCCTTATACTCGATGATTGTACGGAATTTGTGACCCGGTTTGCCACCTTCGCATGTGATGATAGTTGATTCGCCAATAGTCACGTAGAAAGAACCTCGAAGAATGCCGTTTACCGAGGCCACGGGGTGCGTGATGTGATATCTTTCGCCTTCGCCTGGTCCGCCGGTCAATCGAACGAAGATGCCCTGGTTGAATTCACCAGGCGCTACGCGGAGAGTCGTGCCAGACACCTTGGCAGAAATTTGATCAATGCCTGACATCTCTATGGAGCGGGAGGGACATGACGCGAAGTAAGCAGACACAGGTGGATGATGCGAAACTTGTTCAGTGAGATAGACGACCCTAATCGCTTCGCCGCCTGCGGTAGTGAGGTTGAGGTTGGAAACCTGGCTGGCGAGACCATCCGCTGATGTGGCGGCGGTTGAGGTGCTCTTGGGCTTGGAGAACGAGCTAACACCGCTGATAGCGCTTTTGAAGCTCTTGCCGCTCCTTTGGCTGGCAGTTTCGGAACCAGTACCATCTCCTTCTTCGGAGTCGAGGACGTAAGGGCTGGGCACTACATCCCAGTGCGCCCTAAAATGTTCCCCAAGGACGGAGTTGTATGGTTTGACAACTCTACCATGCTACGGACCCACAGCATTTGAGCCAGGGCAAATGTATCAGAGATGTAAAACTGACCGCAAATTTGAGCTCCTTTGTAAAGGCAAAGCGTACTACGGCCAGCATCCGCAGGAAAGGATCTTCAGACTCGTTGATTCTAAATAGCCACGTCAGTCCTGGTCACTTGGACAACAGCTAAAATGACATACGCAGCAAAGTAGTCTGGTCGATCCAGATAGTGCCAATACTCTAGGTTTGGTATCGGTTCCAGCAATGAAGCTGGCAGCGACAGACGCCTGCAAAGAGCATTGTTCTTCAGATTTGTTACAGTGTTTTTGCGCTCAGTTGGTGCACTTACATCGCAGCGATATCCTTGACACCAAGACACTTCTTGACAAGCTGCACGATCATCTTCAACTTTCCACCTTCACCAGTATCTCCAGAGTCTGGAACCGAGATCGGTGGTCCTGGAGCTTCTTCATCGAGTACGGGGTCTGGAATGGTAGACGCCATGAAGAAAAATCCAAGAACAAAAGACAGAAATAAGGTGGAAGGTAGTGGTTGATGGTCGCAAGGAGAAGAGCGAACGTGCCGCCAGTCGCCCAAATAGGGTCCTGCACGTGAATGAGCTCGCTTGCTTAGCCTGCTCTCACTGTCAGGGATTAAGCAAATGTCGAAAGACTTGGAGGCTTCCGTTCATTTTAGAAGTCAGTTAGCGTAATTAAGATATTTTCTGCGTAGTGGTGATACGAGGGCTATCCCATCTGGTTCTATAGATCGAAGTCCGAGATGCTATTCAAGGTTGGCATCAGCCTGTGGAATTTCGCAATGATGAGAAGCTCTTCTCTGGAAAGGAAAGAGTGGACTATGTTGCCCGAGGAAGGAGCAATGGTTCAAATTTGAGAGGGGTAGTACTCATGAGCTGTTAATATAGCTGAAGAGCCATCCAGTTCTCCGAGGTACATAGTCTAGAACTCAAAAGTCCTCTCATTATCTCTATCAGTCGCAAGCCAGACTAATCGACCAATGATTCGGTAAGTTTGACCCATAGCCCACCCTGAACAAAGAAGGTGATAAACAGGAAGACATTGAAAGATAACGAAGGATGGTCACATCAAGATACATAGTCAAGTGACTCTTGGGTCTCAGCTTCTCTTTGGCTTTCCTCCCGGGCTCTGTCGCCCAAGCAGCTGGAGCACGAGAGCGAATAGGTTGGGCATCTTCCGCTAGCTCTATCCCAGAGAAGCTTTGCAGTAGCTTGATGATGAAGAAGGAGACTTCGTTATAAGCGAACTGAAGTTCGATCGCTGATCAGGCTCAGAAGCAGAGTAGTATCTAAAACCACTCAACTTGTTGACCGAGACATATTCTTGGACCAGCATTGAAAGGAAGAAATATAAATGGGTTTGGTGTGAGATACTTCTGTAGACGATCATCGAGGAATCTATCCGGGTCGAAGTCAAGGGCTAAAAATACTATGTCAATCTTGCAGAAACTTGCGCAGATTGTAGAGCCTACCATCTGGTCCCCACAGGTCGACGCGTCGATGCATTCCAAGAACAGTATAGCCAATCCTCAATTACATGTACATGAGGGAACCAGAATATGAAAGTTCCCCAATATCTTACCTTGTGTTAGCTGGGATGTAATAGGGTTTTCCGCCAGGTAGGGTCGGCGGCCATAGGCTTGCTTGCTTTGACATTCTACACCACGTGTATGAGAGCGGTATAAATGAAGATAGGTTAAGCAAAGTTCACCGTAAATTGAACGGGCTTTCGGTGGTTAACAGTCAGAAGTAATTTTGCCAAGACGAGAAGAAACTCACACAGGAGGATAGAGCCTTAGGGTTTCTGCAAAAAAGCTCTACGAGTGCACTCGAAATCCGATCTTATAATCAAATTTCGTACCATTGATAACAGCCCTGAGATATTTCATCTCCTTCACATCATCATAATCTGGTCGTCGGCTCAAGCCAACACGTTGTAGAATTTCTTTTCGTAAACGGTCAAGTACGGGAGGGTTCAAGGCGAGCATGTAAATCACAAACGACAGTGTGCTCGAAGTCTTTAAAGTTGAGTTAGCCTTAATGAATGCTTGAGGTCCAACATTCACATACAGTATCCCGACCGGCGACTAAAAGATTCATTATCTCATCCCGCAGCATAACAGGATCTATCCCATCTGGTCAGTTAGCGACAAATAGAATCACCAAGGTAAATACGCACCATCAGTTGAATTTACCAAGTGATCTAACAAGGTAATTTCATCTTCCACTTTGCTGGTACCTTCAGAATACGGTCGAACGGTCCTCTGTTGTCTTCGTCTAACGGCTTCTTTCACTATAGGATCAATCAAGGCGTATATGGTTGACTTCTGTTCCTGGAGTTCGTCCTTCCAAAACTCTGTAAGAGGCCAGTGCAGCCCCAGCCGAATACGATACAAAAGGATCTGTTGAGCCTTCGAAAAAGCCAGAGAAAACAGTGTCGCTACGTCATCCTTGGCAGAATCTTCGTAGACCCGGTGCAATGCAGAGCTTTGTGGGTAAGGTAAGCCTGAGGATAGAGAGCGAATGTCGTTTCCAAAAAGAAACTCGCAGGCTGAGTCAATCGCAAAACGACCTACAGCGTCCTAACACAAATATTACTTTACATGGGCGTGAAAGCGATTAGAAGCATACGCACTTGGATGTCGACGGGGTAGCCTTCACGCAAACGAGTTTTGATTTGATGGAGAACATCATTTGCATGGCGCTCGAAATTGTCGAAGTGGCTGATACGATCTTTTGTGAAGAACGGCCTTGTAATCGACCGATGAAATCTTAATATTCTTGTCAGACCGCTTTAAATTATCCTCAACTATGAGCGTACTTCCATAGCTCGCCTGAAACGATGAACAAAGTTCAACAACAGAAAACAGAATTTGTATGCGCTGCCTACCGTCGGTGTTGAAGACGCCATTTCCCAGTAGTGGACCTAACACTTGACGAATCTCTTCGCCTTTCTCGTAGCGATCAAATTCTGTGGACAAGATACTCTTTATATGCTCAGGTTCGGTTGTAACCATCTACCCAACCATAAAAGTTAGCTTTTCGCAGCGGGCAAGAAAGGAGTTATATTGCCAGTGCTTACTCGGTTCTGAAACAACATCCTAAGATTGAGAGTAAATGCAGTCATATTCTCCAGGTCCTCAGCTGTACGCATTGGTATTAGTGACAATACTTGCAGATTAACCTATCCAGGAAGTCTCACCAATGTATCCATTCTCGGCATTGCGTATTTCTTTGAGGATGCTCCATATCCCCCCTGGGCTCAAATCGTCTGTGAATGGTGGAAGTATCGCGCCCATTGAGCGCGCTGCAAGATAGTTCTTAATATCGTCCAGTCCTAGCAAGATAGAAAACAAGAAAGGGCCACTAAGCAATACCCAAAGCCATGTTCGGGTGGTAGAAAAGGTGAAATTCAAATAGCTTTGCGCGATGTAGATCAGCACAAAAGCAAGAATTGGTCCAAAAAGTAGTTTTGGCGCTCGTTCAATCAGATATTTCACTCCTGGAGGCATAACAGTCTATGAAACCAGTTGGTGGTTGAAAACCAAGATATAGATGCCAGTTATATATAGCCGACGCTCTTTACCCAGGCTGCGCGTTCGCCGAGGTTCACCCACTCCCACCATCATCTCCCGCGATTTCCGTGTTGGGGCTTGGATAACCGCCTTTATGTCTTCTCGCCGTGGAAAAGCTCAAGAGCCAGCTTTCTATGTTCATGCCACACCTTATCAACGCGGCCGCGAGCCCCGTATTTTCGACTCGAAAAGCTCCGAGTCGGAGGGCACGTTCAACGTCCTCGAACTTGATGGCTATTCTGGCAATCTCGTCACTCGCCCTGTCAAATCTAATCGAGGACGCCAGAAACGTACTCCTAGAGGGCTTTATCAACAAGATTCACGTTCTATTCGCCTGAATGGCTGGGGGATCACTGCGTCGTCGTCTTCCGGTTCTGTGACGACTCCCGACTTCCCGCTACCTCCACTCCCTGACGGACTTAGTGTAATGGAAGATCTTCCAACTTGTGACTCCTCAAATAACTCCTCTAGCGCTAGGATTGATTTTCGTCTTGTCTTATCTCGGTCGCCATCGGTCGTCAGTTCCTATGATGCTATACTCGAGTCGGAATCTGAATTACCAACTCGCCCAAGCTCTGTCATCCAGCCTCAGATAGATCCTGCACTTTTGGAAGAATCAAAGCCGCATTTTTCTGCAAAATCCTCAAAAAAGGTTTTCCAGTACAGTCATAGGTTGCTTCAACCAATCCGTGGGTCTATTTCTTGGCAAACTGTGGCTTTTCTACATCTGACTGGTTCCTAAGCGGTTCATGTTGCCCCTCCTTACTTGTCGTATCTGGCCTACGAAGCTTCAGTCTACCGTAATCCCTATCAACTGCGTCCACTCGATCCCTCCAGAAGAGACTACTTCTGAACGCTGAACGAATCCTCGCTAGAGACCTGGGAAATTAGCTTCCGAATGCTTTAATCTCCTCCTTCTCGTTACCTGAACTAGGACTCAACCGTTGTAATCTCATGTCAAAGTTTGGTAGACGTTCTAGGAAACTTGATTCTGGTTAACTCTTACGGACGGACAAACCTGACTGGCTACTTACTGGTGCCGCTTATTTTAATTTCTTCGTTCAGGTCCTCGGCGAAGAAGTTGATTGTCTCATAGTAGGCTTTATGTTCAAAGGGCAACAACATGTCGTAGTTGAGATATTTACTAAAGCTACCAAGAATTTCATTAGTTGGTACTAGAATATCGGATCACTAGCTATAGCCTGTGGAAGGGGAAGCCTTTTTGCTGTATTTCTCTCATATAGCAGTACTCTGTCCCTGAATCAAAGAAATACGGTAAGCTCAGGGTAACTCGATTGATGGATTTAATGAGTGCTAGTAAATGCCCGAAGTAATTTCTCACGAGCCACTAAAGTTAAACCATTTATCTTGTTCGTTCCCTTCATGGTTCACTTTCCTCTAGAACTCTACGACCAAGTCATCTTGGAGCTACAACCAACTAATAATGCCAATGACTTGAAAGCCCCGTCTCTGACATGTCGATGATCAATCTCCCATTCTTTTAAGCCAAAATGCACTATTTTCACACATCATCATTCGATCACCTATCCTATGCTGCTCACTTTCCCGTCAGTTTGGAGGAACTGCTACAACTTTCAAAACCTCCTCGACATGTCTCCACATCTTGCGAGTTTCGTACGATGCCTGGAACTATTTGACTCTCCAATTGGTATCTTCCCTGTTCACACCCAGTGGCGAACGGAAGAACGTGGGATTATTCACAACAAAGTTCTGCATACATGGCTGCCTTTACTCCAAAAATTGCAAGCTTTGACGCTTACCATTGCCACCAGCACCGATCTTCGAAGCACATGGACTGACATGCCGCTACCCTTGGTCAGTGCCATCCGATCTGTTGTTCAATACCCTTCACTCGTACATGTCGACATGGAAGGGACTTCGATTGTCTCTATTCTACAGAATACAAGCTCTACCGTGAAGCATCTGGTTGTGCACACCGGGGACAAGAGCTTCGACTTGGAGTGGTTAGGCGCCGCATTGAACTGCCGTCTTATCTGCTGGAAACACTGCCTCAAATTGACCTGCAATCCACATCAATTTGAGAGCGGCCGTACCTGTATTTATTCACTGAAAAGTAATATCTCATTTTGTCGCTTGAAGAAGCTCGTGGTTAGCATTGAGGCCAGCTTGCTTCTCGATCGAACGCGTCCACACGTCCTTACAAAAGATCTTCGAGGAGTGGGCTGGTTCTCTTGAAGTACTAGTATTTTTAACCTCACTCAACGGTGAGCATATCAAGTACTTTCAAGCTTCAAGGTATCTGATTCAGGAACGAACTACTGCTCAGTTGCTCCAATTAATGCGGATGCTTTCATTGAGGGGTTCGTTGAACCTCTCGAGTCTTGACTTAGGAAATTTAAAGACGGTTCGACATTTTCGTGTCTTTCTCAAGTTCACGAACGAAAACGAAAACGAGATCTTTGACAGTATGCCGTGGTTCGTGAATTTGCTGCGTCACTGCTCCACCAACAACGAAGCTCTTGAAGAGCTCGCCGTTACTCTAAGACCCCAGACTGATCCAATGTGTGTTGACATAGTCTCGTCGTGGAATATCGTTGCCAATATTCTTCTCGGTGGCCGTTCGGATGGTATTTTATCAGTGGCACGGTAGTTCGGCGATAGAAAACTTGACTCTTCGATGATTGCCCAACGCCTGAGGGCCACTCAGGTCATCAAACTGGAGCTAGAAGCACCAAATTACTACAGTAAGACGATGATCCGTCTAGCGGATGGCGATAACTTACCATTTTTTTTTGTCGAATCCCTCCTGGCGTCGAAATGGTGACAACGACGGCTACAGACTATCTTGTTGATTTTTGTCCATGAGAGATGTCCTCAAGTATACCTAGGATTTCCGATTCAATCATTTGTCCTCAGTCTATTGCGAAGATTTCTCGATACTCTACTGAAAATTCATCTCATCGTCAAGCTTTTGTTCGCTCATTCTAAGACGGTGTCTACCCTCTCCAGTAGCTTCAAATGACATACAAATAAAAAAGCCAAGCAATTTGCTAGCCGCAGTCACAAACATGGCACACAGGAACCAGGCTACCATCTCAATAACTGTCACCGCCATTATGGAAGTGAAGATGAGGGTTCCCAGAATGTAATAGAGTGCCCAAGGAAACTGGACAAACCATTGTTCACCAGCACAGTGACAGTCAAACTTTGTGCCTTCGGTTGCCTTCTTTCTTTCCGTTTGATTGTTTGTGGAGCTCGCAAGCTGCCCTTCATCAAGACTCCGACCAGCTTGTCCTCTCGAGGATGATGTTGTGGAAGGTTGCAGTTGATCAACCATTTTCTCCGTTGCACTTAACTGAGATCCTCGATTGGCGAAAAATACGTGCACACCAGCCGGGAAGACGGCAAGGATATACCACGTCGTGACGTAGACAGGATAAGTGCATCCTAGCGCACTCCTTTTAGATAGTAGCTCCATCACACTGAGCGCTGCATAACTCAATAGCAGACCCGTACCACTCGTCCAAACCACTGCGACTATCACCCACTTTTCCTTCCTATACGCCCATCGAGCAAGCCATGAAGAGTTTACTGCTAGCCCCTCCGCCATGATCCTGAGTGATTTTTGCTTCGTGCCGTCCACGGTTGTGATATGCGGGTCAAGGCCGAGAGCCCTGACGATCGTCTCAACGATGGGTGGAAGTTGTTGAGAAATGTTTACGATACGGCGTTCGGGCCATGATACATCTCTTAGGGTTGATGGGATGAAACCCATAACTAGCGCTGTGGCGCCAAATTGTTGTTTCCGTGTTTCATCGGCTCTGATAAAAACGCATGAGGCACAGTCCCAGCAATACTGGCTCGATCCGTTGTAGAAGTGGAACCATGGTGTGAACGGTGAGTAGACAATAAGCGGTCTCGGCGGACAGGCACTGTCGTCCGCAAGAGTTCCAGTGACAAGAAATAGGACGATGATAAGACAAGTTAAGATGTTATTGAATCGACTCCAGTGGGTTTGCATGTCAATCTGAGTATCAGCCGGCAGCCTCGAAATCGAGATGTCTGAAAAGTGACTGAAGGGAGTGCAATTTTTGAATGAAATTTTGCCTCACAGTAAGCCTTGTTTTTGTATGGACTCGGCTAACTGTTTAAGGCTGTTGAGAGAAGGCTGTCATTTGATCATGTCGCGTTATAGGCCACCCTATTCGGTAGATAGAGAATGAACGCCTCACTGCGATATCAGCTATGCTATGAAAGACGACTTCATCAGTAGAGTTTCTATTGAGAAGAAGCTGAGCATATCATCGAAGCGGCGATAGCCATTCTGAAGCGTGAAGATCTGGGCGCGCTTAACCTCCAAAACTTCTGCCAGATTGACCTGGACGACAAAACCATTAGCCTCGCAAGAATCTTGACTGTCGTAACCCGGAAAAGCATAAACCTAGACATCGCTTCATAAAAGCATCGAACAAAACCGGATGTCGAGTCTTACTGCAGGAAAGAGCCTCCATTCACAGGAGACAAGGCTTCCGGGCTCGATGGGGTGGTTTACTTGCATCCGTGATGCGATCTTATGCACTTCAGTGATGAAAGGAGATTCCGGGGGTTTCTTCAATGCTGGATGCGTGATGCAGTTCTTGAAGAGTGATCATCTATAATAATATGAGGTTATCATCATTTCGATACCGTTGTAATGAGATACAATGTCTGGACATAGAAGGGTGGGTCGACTATAAATCATTCAAACCGTTTCATGTGGTCGAACGACGAGTTTCAACCCAGAAACTTGATTATTTTCGAGTCGTTTCAACCCTGCAGGAATAGCAGAGAGACCTCCTTCGAGAACCTCCAATCGAGTAGGCTGGGATGAGAGGGCAATGACAGTCATCCGAGTGAGCCTGAACGGATAACACATACCTGAATGGCGCCAGTCTTCAACCATTTCGGCAACTCATCGTGGAATAAGACATTGAACAACTTCGTATTCCAAGGGAGACTCGGAATGCCGACAGCATTGGCAACCACGAGAGCTGTCTGCGCTTTAAGGAGTGCCGAAGTTTGGGGTTCCGAAGATGTGAAGGTACCTTTTTGGCCGGTTTGTCCGTGCCACTTGTCGAGTACTGCGATACCGAGTTTCTCTGTCGATTCGAGGCCAATGGCGTCCACAACCATGCCCAGCAGCCCCTTCGATGTGACGTCGGAGACAGCGGCAGTAAGGGCAGTGGCATCAAGTGACCGATCGAGAACATAAGTGGCGCCGTGAGACTTGAGGAGGGCTTCATTCTTCAAAGACGCAGTCGCAATGATTGTTGAATAGCCAATTAGCTTAGCTAATTGTATCGCTTTGAAATTGGGCGGCGTTAGAAACAATAGAAGCAACGAAATAACGTCCAATCCTACCAAATTGACCAACAGAGGATGCACCACCAAGGATAAGGATTGCTTTACCTGAGCCAATGTTACGGCCTTCTGATGTCCAGGGAGCTGGGAGCCCAGCACCGTGAGGAACTTCTGAAAAAAGAGCGCTGAAGGCGGTGCCAAGGCAGATCGGGATGGTCGCTGCTTCATCATAGGTTACATTGGCAGGAATCTGAATAGACTCGATTAGCTGATATTTAAGAGTTGGGTGCACGAAACAAACCTTGCCGGTCACTGAAGCATTGGCGATAGCATACTGCTGAAAGCCTTGAAATTGGTTTTCAATAAAGTGACAAGAAGTTATACTGAAGATTCAATGTTAGATGCCTTGAAATATACGACAACTGAAGGAGATCACATACACTCGGTCGCCTCTCGCGAAACCTTCAACCGTATCGCCAAGTTCAACAACTTCGCCAACGCGGTCTAATCCAAGTACAGCGGGAAATTCGTTCACGACGTTGCCCGAAGTCTGGAGCTTCCAATCTGCGGGGTTGAGACCAGCAGCGTAAACTTTGATGAGAAGCTGTCCTGGGCCAGGAGAGTAAACTGGAATTTGCGCGAGCTTGAATTGGCCAAGATGCGCAGGAATAACGAGAGCAGTTTGGGCTTGAGGCATTGTGCCTTATCGGGGAGGATTGATTTGTTTTACCTTAACGAATATTGTGCAGTAGTTTTATACTCTTCGATGGCCACCGCGATGATTCGGAGACTAACCCTCGCCCAAGCCCTCCGTCAAGACTTTTGTTAAGCACAACGTCACCAACCCTATTGTTTGACAAAGAGATAAATGTCATACCAGTAGGTCAACGCTGAAGGCAGCTGGAAGACATTCTGTTTGCAAGCCGACCCATCGTCTGCCTTCCGATGTCGATCGCAAACGGGCTTTTACTGTGGGGTGCCTGGGTTAGAAAAGATACAAAACTGCTTCAGAAAAGTGCAAATCGTAGTTACAGGCTCAACGATAGCCCTCTGGGCTTTAAATGAGTAGGCCGACGAGAGCGCGCGATGAAATGTTGAGGGAAAGTTGTCGACATGCTGACGCTAACCGATCAAACAACGGCGTCACTCGCGTGGCATCGGAGTTGAATCAAATATTGAAGGATGAAAGAACTTGAACATGCAAATCTTAACATGACTCCGAGTCGAGACCGCGTCACAGAAACTATTCAGCAGTTGAGTAAAATACGAGCAGGTTAGAGTCGTTTGACTTGGCATACTTTCATGAAGATTGTAATTGGTTTCAACCAAAGTCGCATATCGAGCACGGAGCCGCGCTTTCTCGTTTAGAGATTCAGTGCACAGTGGTATAGTCCTGGTACTCGTAGATGATTAAATTTAGTTCCTGGAGAGGATGTTTGTGCTTGTTTACTGCGGTCACTTGATGCCGCATCCGCGTTTCGCCAAAGTTCATACGCTCTCATCATTCTCATAGTACTTCTGCAACGGCTTCGTTCTATCTGTGCCGCTGGCCTAATTAGACAGTTCTGGATCCACAAAGCTACGGGGGCAACTCATATAAGTCCATCGAAGAATCTCTGCTTGACGAGCATTGCATATGTGGTGGAAATCAAGCACTGCCAAACAGCTGGCTTCTCGCTGCTCATGACCAGCGACTCCTACAATGCTTTACACTTATTGAACAATTGGCTCATCGCTTCGTGCGTAAAAGTCCGATCGACAAAAACTATTCCCTCAAAATCTAAGCATGCAAAGGCTTTATTGTTAATCAACTACAAGGAATCTCGGAGACAAAGACGGCAAAGATATCTGTCGTTGATCGTACCCTGACCTGCACACATGAAGGGACTTCCACTAATCGATACGTTGCTGGCGCCATCGAAGAAGCAGACTGGCAATTGACCGATTCTCTGATGAGATGTGGGTCTGTTTTGTTTCGTACCAGAACCTTCGTTCGCTGCAGAAGTCGACCCTTCGAATGTGCTTCAGCCTGATTGGGACGAGGTATGTGACTGACGAGAGTCACTACAGGCACCTGAGCTGTATGGTATCCCTTGGAAAAGGCTCATTATTGGCTGTAAGCGTCGTAGCTTCTCGCTCTCTAATCGCTATTGCAATAGAAGCCGGTCCAACTCTGAGTCTACGAGGATGGAATCGATTGTCCTTGGTGCGCCTCTTTGGAAATAGACACGTCTTGAACTTGCAAATAGAGGAATAGTATTGGATTACCTGAGGATGCTGGAATGCTTGTAACATATCCTTGCTATATCCCTGGACTTCAAGCTCGAAATGTCCATGATTAGCTCCCGTAGAAGCGGAAATTTGGCCAGAACTGAGCCTCTTGCCGAAATCGCGAAGGCTTTGGAGGGTACTAAACACGACTTGTCAACCACACTGTGGCTCGAAGAAGCACGAGCCTCACCATCCAGCAGCATGTATTCAAAATACATAGAGGCCACAGCATTGCCACCCTTTAATGGCACCTCCTTTGCCTTGACTATAACAAAAACCTACAAGAGAAATTGTGACGTAAACGGGGGCATGGAGCGGGGGCAGTAAGATTTCGCTTACATCCCAAAAGCTTGCTATGCGCAACGTCAGATGGGCAGCGTTCTTCAACTCGCCAACATCAGGAAATTCTGGGTCATAGATATCTTCCCAAGCATCGAGTACAGTATTTGGGAGCGAAGCGCCATTGTCGGTGTGTCTCGCAGCGAAAAATGGTGCCTTGCAGTGGTACATTGACCTCGTACCAGAGATTGGTTGGTGAGCCTATGGTTTCCAGGGCTGGGTTTATGCAGGGATTGGCCAACCTTCTAAACAATTGTCTGATAAAATATCTTCCAGGGTTGGCCATGGCGTGCCGCAGCAGGCCTGGGAAGCTTCGTAGGAGATTCACAACTTCACAGTTACAATATATATATATACGCACATTCGTTGGAAAACGACCCGGCCACCTAAAATTCTACTAAGCCATCAAAAATAAGGGCATATTGAATTTGTGAATTCTTATTCTCCTGGGTAACAACTTGAAGGGTAGGGGAAGAGCTCGCTTGTGCGTGTTGATTTATCCAAGGTAGAGTCCATAGAGTGCTAACCGAGGTAGTAAGAGAAATCCGACTCAAAAGAACAAAGGGAACAAGTCGATTCAAGTGACAGGCGAACACACCCAAAGAGCCTAAGTCCATCTATCCACTGGGTGATGTGGCTACTCCCTTTGGACATGCTTCGCTCTTCAAAAGGCTGAGATGTGGCCTAAAGTAACAAGATTCGGCGGACATCATGCGACTGCGGTTAGATCGAAGGATCTCATTGCCCAAATCTGTCCTTGATTCATTTCATTTCACTGCACCCAGCCGAGTAATTTCACCGGTTTTCGCTTCGAGAATTTTTGAAAGTGTCGGGACTCGTATAAAGTAATTTTCCCAAACGATAAAGCAATGACTCAAATGACTCTTATGTTCGCAGGGGGGTGGTCTCTTTTCCCAAAAAAGGTTATCAAAGATATTGTCTTCAAGTTATCGCTGTTAGAGGATCAAAACCTTCAAGCTATCCAGACAATTACAACAAAAACATCAACAACACCAGTTTGTATTGCGAGAAGACCTCTTTTCGTGATGCTGATTGGGAGAATTCATTTCGTGACAAACTTAAGCTAATTCGAACTAACGTGCTATTAGACGTCGTTCGCTATGCGACTCGCTTGGAAGTTTCACAGAAGTCGAGTTGCTCAATAAGTGACTTCACCGCGGATCGTGGTTAAGTATTATGGATGTACTAGTACATCATGCTGGTCTCGGCGCCAATCTTTTGGGCCGAGATTAGATCTCTTGGTCGGGCGCTAATCTTGCCACTAAACCAGTTTTTACATTTCTTCCGAATATCAATCTACACACTGAACAAGCGAGTAACATAAACTTTTCTTCTGCCACCAAGGTTGGTTCGAGGGTTTCCATGGCGTTCCCCTCGGCTTATTTACAGCATACTTATGACTATGCACCATAGGAATTTTAGAACTCAGGCTGACAGTCCCGGGCACCACCAATATCAACCCCCTCCCTCTGGTGCGCTGTCCGTGGCATCTCGCTCAGGTGAGGTCGCTCAGATATGAAGAATTAGTAGGAAGTAAAGTAAGTCTGAATACAGTACAAGTTTACTATGTCAACAGCCCGAAGGGAAGCGAGATCTTATCCGTTCTCGTCTCTCAGCATCTACAATCAGATCTACCACTCTATCTCTCGCATCCTCCAAACCTAACTGCTCTCGTACGTTGTTCTCGGGTACAAGTCCCGCATCTTCGAACACTCGACTTCCAAGAGCAGTCCGTAAAGCCATGAGCATTCGGGCGTGCTTCAAATCCCTCGCCTTTTGCTCCATTAAGACAGTTGCCTGCTGCGGAGTTCTCGGGCTAGGCGGAGGGCTCAGCAAGGTTGAGCCAGTGATAGTCTCCGCTGATGATGACATGCAGTCAGTCACAGAGTCAGTCTCAGAAGACGAAGAATCGCCCGCGAATAGGCTGCGATAGAGAACAAGGGCGGTGAAAAGAGAGTGAATTTCGCCGTCGACTTCATTGGTGACAGAGTTGAACGTGGCTTCCACGTCTTCAACATCGACAGTTGTTTTCCAAATCCTCTCAAACAACCTGCCGATCTCTTCGACGCTTCCGCCGAGTTCGCGTGCAGCGTCGATGGTTGTTCGAATGGCTTCTTCCTCTCGTTCCTCGTGTTCTGGATCCTTGGGCAATAGAAGACCCTCGTCACCAGCAACTGCTTCCGAGAACAAGTCACCTAGGTGGCGCTTCACACGTTCTTTGACAATCAAGCTCGAAAGAACCTCGAGGGAAGTGTACGCTCTTTCACCATCGGTTCGTTCGTGTGTAAAAGCTGATGGGATACGCACGCAGGCGTCGGACACGTTGGTAGATTCAAAGACGAGTTCCTGGGACACCTTGAGATTGCGTTGGTCCTTAAGGGAGTTCCAGATGGAGCGACCTTTCATTCGGAGGAATGAGCCGAAGATACCAGTGCTGGAAGTCATAATCATCGCAGCGGTGGCGAGGTTATCGATAGAAACGTCTGGTTTGCTGGTGATGGTACGATAGATTCGGAGCCTTTCGAAGAAAGACAACGATGCAGCGTCACCTAGCGAATGTAAAGTCCTCTTGCGAAACATAGAAAAGCAAAAAATCTTACCTTCCAAGATACTTTCTTCGCCCAACTTGAACCATCCTTCAGCCCCTTTGAGTGACGACCTTGGTTTAGACTTTGCACGCAAATCACGCTTCTCAGAACCAAAGCTGAACCCAAACCACTGCCAAACGAGGCTACCCAGTACTAACACACTGACAGCGAGATGGAAGAGCTGCACATATTCTTTCCAAGCCCAAGTCGCCAATAATGGGGTCGCAGCAGCAGACGAAGAAGGTGGGGTGAAATGAGAAAGAATCTCCGGAGCATAAGCTAGGGGAGGGTGTACAGCTGTAAGAACTCTTCCGGTATGGTGGTGATGGTGTGAAGCTCCATTGTTCATGGTTGAAGAGGTTAATGGAGAGTTGAAGAAGGAGAAGATGGCGAAGACAGCGAGGAGATATTGTTGAGGTTGAGGTTGTTGTGTTTGCTGCCACTGAGCTGCGTTCGTTGCCGGTTGCATTAATGTGTCTTGCGTAGGAGCAGCGGTAGCTGGAGCTCCTGTAGGGACAACCGGAGGAATGACTTTCCTTGGCCGTCCTCTCTTCCGCTTCTCTGGTACTTGGTTTCCATTCGCATCAGTGGTAAGCAGGACGACGGGAGGTACAGCTTTCTTCTCTTTCTTGTCCATGGGTTTGCGAGGGGCACCAGCACCTGGTGCTGCTTTAGCTCTCTTTCTCTTTCTTCCTGCCTCTTCATCGCCATCATCACCATCCTCGTCTTCGCTATCGTCTTCATCTTCCTCATCATCGCCCTCGACTTCGTCTTTTTCTTCCCCACCAAACTTCATCTTCCATTGCTCTTCCCACTCTTTAATCAAAGCAGGTCCACCAACGAGGCCGGATACAAGAGCTTTCAGACCGGCTTGCTCTGACTTCAGCCGGTGTTCGCGCTTTTTCAGCACACGGATATATTCAACGGCCTTTCCGAGAACGTTGGCTTTGCTACACTTGCGAGCGACCTTGACTCCATCGACAAAGCCTCGTTCATCAATGACATCAAAGACCGAACCGTCATCAGACGCTTCGATGCCAATGCCGGCTCCTTTGACTAGAACACCACCTTTGATATTCTTCTTAATCTTCTTGCCGTTGCCGCCGTCTCGGTCTTCAAGTACTCGTAGTGCTGGGACAGCCATCCTGAGGCTCTGGATCCGCGCATTGAGATTTGTCCGGTAACGACGTTCAATCGTGGTATGACTAGTCTTGGGTCTGGGCAGACCATTAGCTGGATTTGTGGAAGTAGAGGTTGGAGCGCTCGAAAGAGAGAAAGAGGGTGGTTGCGGGGCGATGTTAATGTTGAGTGGGCTACCAGAGGTCGAAGGAGGGGTAGAGGGAGGCGGTGTTGAGGCAGCTGAAGAAGTTGAAGCTGCAGATGATTGAGGAGATGAGGTCGGTCGAGCCAACCGTGGAATGGGAAGTTTCCCGGTAGTACCTGCTGCTGAAATTCAACGAGGTAAGCCACAAAGAGAAATATGTACTTGGGTAGATCATACCTTGCAAGCTGGCGGCGAATCCCTCCATAGGGACCGCAAGCATCACTCCGGCAGTTTGACGAACTCGTTGGGCAAGTTCAGCAGCTGGGTCATTCGCGAACGCATTTGATAAAGCCTCACTGCCCGAGATTGGCTCTTCTTTGGCAGAGGTGTTGTCGCTGGTATAGCCGGATTGTGGGCTAGGAGCACTTTCAGGGAGTGGTGATAATGAGGCTCCAGACGAAGATGAGGACGAGGTGACACTAAGTCGCCTTTGCTTGTTGAAAGGCTGAGGGGAAGTGGATTCCGAGGGGTGCGAAGGACCTGGGGTAGGATACTGGAACGTAAATGTTGGAAATGATTCCCCGAAGTTGGACGATGACATTGGGTTCTGGTCGTCGAAAGGAAAATTGAGCCCCGGGGGATTAAAATGCAGCGAACTGGGGTCAATACCCATTGACGAATAATCCATGTCCATATTCATAGAAAAATCCGTCAAGTCCATGAGGTCTGCATAGGGCTTCATAGAGGCCTGGTCAGCCCACATTGAGCTGAGTTTTGACCAATCCTGAGGCCCCAAAGAGTCCGACTCGTTCGTAGAAGGTTCGTCGGTTTGTGCAGTATTATGCAACAACAGGTTGAGTGGGTCGTTTGGGTCAAGGCCCAAGTCTGACGACATGATTTCTGAGTTCAAGATTGTTGTTTAGAACTAGAAAATCAAGCAGCAGAAATATTCCAGAAGCCTTAAGTAGCAGAGATGGTGGTGGTCAGGTAAAAACGGTTGCACCGTCAAATGGAGTCCACCATCGCACGACTTTCGAGATCAGGCCATTCGACAAATTCCTTCAACGCGTGACCACACTGGATCACGGCATTGCGGCATACACAGCCACGTTTGATGTAATCAGCGCAGAGCGATGCCAGGTCGGCGTCCAACAAGTTGACATGTTTCTTTGCATTAATATTGAACGAGGAATAATCCTAAACAAATAAGGCGAATCTGCGAGGAATGTGCGTACTCGCAACCTAAATGATGCAATCTGAACCTTGGCTAATGGCCTCTCTTGGATCGAACGTTCTTAGCCTGCTTCCAGAAGTACGTAGTAGTAAACTTGAAGTTCAAATTCTACCAAAATCTTACTGTCTGAGCGCACCATAGGATCTCCTTTTGACAGCGTCAATGACCAGTCACATATATACTCTCTCATCGGAGCTAATCGACGAAATCATCGACGACCTGAGCGATCCAGATGATATCCAAGCTTGTTCACTCGTCTGCCATCTCTTTCTCCCAAGATGTCAATACCACATCTTCAATACGTTCCGGATAAATTCCGTGGAAAGGACAAATTTTACAGGCCTTAGGGAAACCCTCGAGATGAGACCTATCTTGAAAACTTACGTTCGACGCTTCAAGTTTGAGATCAGCTACGCTGACACTGGGTCTCGGATTCCACAGGGGCTTTACAACAATGCCGAGTTCTTGCAACTTATGGCTATCCTTTTCCCTGTACAAAACTTGACTCTGGAACTTCAGCTTTGTTTATATTCTCAAGCCGACTGGACAAGCTTCGCAGAAAATCTTTGGAAGCCTTTCATTGCACCTTGCATCGCAACTCTTATCCTCAAACACTTTGACCCCTTCCCCGGCGATTCCATACTTCAGTGCCCCAACCTCACCTCTATATCCACTGTGGAAACAATGTTCAAGATTGATGGTCCTACATTATGTCGGTATAGCTTTCAATGTCAAACCGCCTCTATACACTGACTTTGAAACTTTTCTTTTGAACCTTAGATCCACCGCCCTATCTTCCCCATCTGACCTTCCTGGAAGTTGGTACAGATCAAGGCTTTCCATCTATAACTTTACGCGACCTACTCAAGCTCGGAGATGCAGAAACTGAAAACAAGAACGGCTTGGCGCTTGAACACCTCACGAACTTCGTTCACCCACTCGATGATATCCTCGAATTCCAACTGGTAGAAAGTGTTATTCAGAGATCCGCCCAATCACTCGAATCCATGACGTTCAAGGTCAACCTAGGTGAGCCGTCTCTTTAACCTAGGTTTCAAAAGACTGAAATGTTCTGTAATAAGATACAAACCGCTTCCTATTTCACCAAACAGAGGATTCTCTCTCTTTCCTTGATAATTCAGACTTCCTACAAAAATCCACCCTTCCTTCCTTCAAGCACATAAAGTTCCATGTGGCAACCAGACTCATCAAATCTCCTCAAAACCCTTTCTCAACTGCAGCTTTACTCCTTCCAACATTCGTATCAATTTCCAACCTGTCTCGCATTTCTTTGCAGATATGGGTTCCATACTCATACTCATACAGCGATGAAAGTTGCAAATCAGTATGGACACAGGCACGCGATGACCTGAAACCTCTTGATGAAGTCTTGTTCAACCTACATAAGCAACTGCTCCTGGAGGTATGCGTTGAGGTCCAGGAAGGTATGCGCATAGATGAGACCAAGGAGGTTATCGATTTTGTTTCAGACATCGTGTGGAACGAAGGTTGTGCAAGGTACTTTGCGAAGGATAATTTCCTTGAAAGTTGCTTCCCTCTCGCCATCCAATCGGAATTTATTTCACAAACATACAGTTGGATGATAATATCTTCATCGTCAATGTGTTGACTGGGATATTGCGAGGATCTACTATTATGAGATAGTATGTATGAGAATAAAGTATCATAGAAAATCAGAGTAAAGATACGTACGTCTACCCACACGAGTTGAGCTTCCGCCAGGAAGTTTCGTTAATCTGATTATTGGAAGCATATTTGAATCTATCGAAGAACCGTACAATCCGGAGTTGTGCACTCAAGTATCGGCTGGTCTATCTTCAGCTGCTGCTTCAGTATGGTCCACGAGCTATAAACAAGGTAGGGACCAAGTTAACAACTTGCGATAAGGGACGTAAAAGACGGTAATGAAAAAAAAATACAAGTTCCGATACCCAGAGCAACAAAAACCAGAGTGAAGCTGCCGGCATCGCTCCAGCTCTCGTCTTTTGCCAAGCCCAAGGTGAACAAATAACGTACTTCTGCAAATTTGTCTTCATCCCAATGATGACGCACATGATGCAAGCTCTCTCTAGGTATCCACCATTCAAGAAATAGAAAGAAAAGGCAGTCAACAAGGAGGATAATGGTATGGATTAACCCGAAGAAAGGGCCAAGTTCCATTGTCCTACAGAAGACGGTAAGTTAAATGGGTATATTTGGATTGAGGAGATTACGAAGGGCTGAAGCCAACACCGACCTTTCAATCCTCTCCATAAGCTCTAGCTGCGGGGTCTTCAGAACAGCGTCGTACACGACTTCAGTCCGCTCGGCCACATCCTCCCAGTTATAAAACGTTTTAATACGCTCATGCGCTCTCAAAGGATCGTGTCGGCCCTCTTTGATGACTTGAATGGCTTCAGAAATTGCTCTTATGACGTCTATAAAAGTCAAAGCGAAAACGACCTTCATCAACAACTTGTCCTGAGGATTATAATGAAAAACTCACCAATCTCTTCAGGTTCCGCAAAACTGATCATATCCTCAGGCAAAATCTCTGGCACACCGCCAACTCTAGTACTAACCACGTACAACCCCGCACACGCCGCCTCCAAAATTGCGATCCCAAAGGCTTCAGTAAGCGATGTGTTCATGAATATTTGCCCACGAGATAGTACGGACAGCACGTCTTTGTGGCGTATAGGACCAAGGAGGGCAATACGGTCTTGTAAGAGGTGCTTTTCTCGCATTTGAAGGAGGTCGATGAGTTTGGGCCCTGTGCCGCCTGATTGGGAAGAGGTCAGGGGTAACTGGAAGCAGCACAAGAACTCAAACACACCAACGACGAAATTAACTTCAGGAAATAAAGCACAGATTCTCGGTGCTGTTGCGACGAGGAGGTCGACCCCTTTGCGGTATGTCAAGCGGGAGAGCACTACGATGGTTACTAAAGATTCAGACCAGTTAGCGCAGCCTACGGCACGAAAAAAACTGACACTAAACTGGTAGCAGAAGGTGGTGGCGGACAGGGTTTGAATTGTTCAGCAATAAGCGCACTTGGGATCACATAAACACTTTTCCGAACTTCAAGCCTGTTTGGGTCTTCTTTACATCGCTCGAAGAGTTGCCCTCTGAGGACCGTATTTTCGCGCCTTCGATATCGGTAAGCGAATCTAGAGACAAGAGAACAGGAACAAAAACGTACCCAGTATGAGAGACGCAGATCACAGCATCCACATTCTTCAGTGTCCCGACCATGAGTTTATTCGTAAGGATACTCGCTGCATCATCGAACCCAAATAAACTATGGTCCGTGAAAACAGTCCGAATACCCATCAGATGCGCATGAAGTATTCCTTCATGACCCATCGCAGACAAGCTGGCGTGTGCATGAATGAGATGTATATGTTCCCGGAGTAATATGGTGCGTAGATAAGGTAGGGCGGTGAAGAAGTTAGGAAGGGTTGCTGAGGAAGCAATTGGCAGGAATGGAATGTAGTACACCTTGAGAGAAGGCAAGAGGTATCTTATTCCAACTCTGTTCGGTGGGTGGCTGTGGGTTATCACAATCACCTGGAGCGACCTGTTCAGTGGTTTGGTGGAACGAAGCAGATGTTGAGTGCACGAACTTTATGTCCTCGGCGGATAAGGTTGGCACTGAGCATATATATGTGATTTTCTACACCGCCTACAGCTGGGTGGAAAAAGTCTGATATCATCCTGGAAGCCTTTTAGTTTGCAAAATGGGAGATTTCTTCTTGCTACTTACGCGATGGAAATTGGCTGCATTTTCGTGCCATTTTCGCCAGGCATCCCGAAAATTGAACAATCTCTGCAGAAGTTTGTCTGTGGTATAGAGCTTGAACCTTTCTCGGCGTTGTGTTATGAGTTGACGTGTCGCAATATCATGGTGGTCAATGGCCAACAAATTCAGTGATGCGGCGGACTGTCGTGTCCGTTGTGGTCACGTTGTGCGCGACGCCTCTAGCATCGTGGCATCGTCTCCTGTTTGTGACAGTCTACCCTCATCTTGGCTTCAGGAAAATTTGTACAGGCTTGTGCAACTTATTTTTCCTACCTTTTTCTACTCAGTTACCTTCTGAGGTATATTCACAAATTCAAACGCTTGGTTTTTTGTTTCCTCTCAGCTCCGTTGTGTAGTTGACTACATCTCTTAATGCCTGGGCGTTTTACTTGAGTCGATCCTTGGCCAACCATGTGTCCCGCCATCCGTCTTCAAACTGTGGTCGTTGTCACAAGCTAACAGCTTATTCGGTCGCTTTCCAGAAGATGACTTCTTACATTTAAACCTTTGGTTTATTCGGAATCGATAACTCGCGCAAGTCCCAGTGAAGCTTGACATCCTGCATTTAAACGGATCTTGAAATATGGGGTGAATTGCCGATGGCGGTGTTCAACGTTTCCTTCTAGCAATGAACCATAGCGGCTCATTGGATTAATTTATGCATTGAACATACACTAATTTTATCTTTTTCACTTGTGCCCTCACTCAGATTCTTGACTTCTTGACCAGTGATATCTGCCGCCTGTTTGGCTACTTTTATCCTTATAAAACCGACGATGAGAGTCAAGTCCACAACTTTTGCTTTAGGACAACGACATACCGACTATCGTGCTGCTGCGGTAGGGCGAACGTTTTACTCGATGAAAAAGACGGGATAGGGCCTCATAGTCCGGAGGGAGTACCATGTATTCTTAGACGCCGCCGCAGGGGCTGACATGAAACTATGAATAAACTTGAGTCTCGCCCGTCTCGCAGACTGTTGAGCTGGCAGACTATGTCTTGTCTGGCGACAGAAGCTTTACCCTGCTGGCAAGCAGTGTGAGCTCAGACACCTTGGACCAACATCCCAATTGGGCTTATGATCGATCGATCACAATTGCCGTACTTGATCTTTCGAGCGTATGTTCGCAATTTCAAATGCTTGATTAAATGACTCTTGGCCATATGCAGGCTCTATTATACTTCTAGTACAGTATTATATACAACTAGAATACACCGTGTTACATACAAATAATTTATCCAGACACCTGGTCTTGGGATCGTGTGGAGGCTTGGTCATAATAGATAGAGGTCCGAAATACGGAAGCGGAGGATGCGAAAATGCGATATTAAGAGATGGGGATAAACTAACTGGGATATGCAGCGTGCGTGAACCACTAATCAATCAAGCGCTCAGCGCATTGTTCGTCAGGGTGATAAGATTGGAGTTCGTCAAGACTCAGCAACGGTATTGCTGCATATTTTTGTCTGTGGATCAGGAAGCACATGCATCAGCAAGAGAAAAGGTAGTGGAAAAACAGTTGCAGTTCCGAGACTCACAAATATCGTTCCGTAGAGAGATAAAATTACAATATGACATTGTGACGTGGGGGTTATTGGCCTTTAAATTAGCTTGGTGGATAAGCTTGGGCTTCCCCACGTTTACTCGACTCTCGCCTTTGACAGGATCGACTGGAAGTCCATATTGTGAGGCACTCTTAGTGGGTGTGCCATCTGGATGACTGTGAGACATTGGGGTGACGAGTACAAATCCATGTGGATCTGGGCGGCTTAAAACAATCACCGGGTGTTGGCCAACGCTTCCCTAAAGGAAATGGATCAGTCTTTTGCGGCAGGCATAGTGCAAGATAACGAGCGTACAACACCGTCTGGTCGTGGAATAAAGTGTTTTGGCTTTGCTTTCATGATATCGCCCTCAGTAATGTCGTAGATGGATGGTACCGCGGTGGGCATTATAGCAGATTGCGAGGAATTATACAGGAAGGATAGGATAGACCGTAACGGTAAAGAAAGTCTGCTATAGATGTGAGTAATCGTAACTCAAATCGAAAGAAAGTGTCCACATACGAAGGCTCGGGATGCCTTTACGCCAGTTTATCTGAAGGACAGTAGAAATACACCAGAACGAAGAAAAGAGAGTGTCTCAGGGAAGCTCAACCAGCCCTAGTATTAAGCTTGGAGGAGACCATCATCGACGGCAAGAGCCCCAACTTATATATCTTACCCAGTACGTAGACGAACCTCCGAAAGGTTTCAGCTCAAAAGATATTGTACGGCAATGACAGATAGACATCCAATCACCGATTTTCCACCCTGACCCAAGTATAGCCATAGGCAATGATCATCTCACCGAGTGCATCTCTGAAGAGGTGGACACATGCAAACTGGGAAGTTCCCATGGTCTTCTTGCGCTATCGCCGGAGAATGTCCTCAATCCGCTTTGAACTTGAAAATGCCTGAAAATATACACAAGTGGGTTATTTTACCTCTACAACCTCATGATTCTTCAATTGCAAGATATTGATTCCAACCCGGGCTCAGTTAAAGTAACGATACGCACAGGCCCCAGCCCCTTGGAAGGGCAAGTACGGTCTTAGATAAAGAATAAAAATGACAGGGCGGTGCTGTGACGTTTCGGACTCAAAAAGGTCCACCTACTAGCGCGCACGTTCTGGCCCCACGATGCCGGGGTCTACGAAGAAATGGACCATTAGATCCAAGCTACCCCAAAGACCGCATCAGCACTTTCTTGGGTGATAACCATTCACCCTATGTCATCGACCGAGCATCGTGCCAACTTTCGACCACTTCAGAGTGGATGCATACAGTGAACGGAGTTTATGGTGGTAAAGAGGCATTTTGATGGGCATACCTTTGCAGATTGATCAAGAGATGGACGGATGCTGCGAAAAGATTAGGCTCAATACCAATCGGAGTTGGAGTCTTTCTAAGGCTAATTTGGCGTTCTTCATCGCGTGAGCGCTCGGAACTGTCAGGTCTTAGACTCTGTGAAAATGTCTGCTGGCAAGTAAAGCGATAGGCAAAGTGTTCTTACTTCTTACACTCGTGGCACAGGCACACTCCCTACTTTTAGGAGCTTTTCTTCTTGCCAGGTCAACATATGAACTGTATCGAATGTTGTTCCAAAATGGCCAAGGTCAGGGACTGACGAGCAATACCATTACAAACCGCCGCCGCTGCCACGGCTCTTGGCCGTCTGGGCACACACCGGACGATCAGCCGCCTAACTTCCATAGGTTGGCTGACAGACCTGGGACCTGAAAGCACAGCTGTTTCAAGGCCTCATGTTGTTTCGAACGTCTTATGCCAAGTCGTACATAATTATGACCGGCTCAACAGACTACAGAAAAGGAATGTGGCGCGTCCTAAAGAGTGAGACCGTTGCCATATCAATCTGATGTTCACAGTGATATTGAACTGAATCAGGTTCGTGCGTCACAAAGTTAAGCGCGCGCTCAACGACTAAAAATCACAGGAGTCCTCGACTGCGAATAAGCATAATCTCGAGATTCGTCCACATGGAAAAAAGAAACTTGATAGACAAGGTATATTATTCCATGTCAGCGGAAGGTATGATCATCAGGAAGAACCAACCTAGATGATATATTGAACCTTCATGGCCGGAGGCACTTGCTGATAAGAAGGGTATATAGTATACTTGGAACACTCAAGCTTTGTCAACGCTTCCATAGGAGGCCTTGAAGTCTTCAATAATTCCTTAAGCTCAGAGCAAACAAAACTATTTCTCGCTGAATTCATGGTAATAAATTTATTTGAATTATGCGCACTTTGCAGATTCTGCCCCTACTTCGCGTTCAAAAGCTCTAGAATGACGAGGCTACACAAGATCAAATTTATCCTGAAACTTAGACACATTTTAGTCAGTCTCTGACATTTACAGGCACAGAGAGATCGAAGCAGAAGGAAATTTGCCTTTGACACACCTGTACTTGCTACAAACCCGCCATGAGTTCCGCCAATCATAGCCGACCCACGAGTTTCGAAGCGTCGGTATTACCCAGTGGTCTTCAAATGGTAACATCTTCTGGGGAGAAATGATTCGAACTTTTATCGGAACAGCTAAGAACGATTTGGAACACGCGTCAGTGCCAGGGATTCGAGAAATTTGAATGTAAAGAAGATCCAGTATCCTCAAGGAAAGGTTTCCGAGATTGGTCGGTGCTTTAGCTAATCTATTACCTCCTGCTTTGGGAAGGTAGCGACCCAAAGGCGACTGCTCGATCACGGTGACCAGGCCTCGAACTTCTTGGGATTTTTGTGAGTTCAATGATTGACTCGCTAAGTCATTAGAGTGGCAAATTGCTGCTGCCCGAGGTAGGAGCACACCACTGAAGATAAAGGCAGAAGTTCCAGACGGGAGAAGTGGAGTAAGCTACTCACACCGATCAGCGCAATCATCTCGAGACTTTCACTATCAAGCTAAATTTCTGATAGGGTGTCCTACATGTTCTCTTTGGTTGATTTACTCACACCCGGGATCAGAATTTTCGGGAGGAGATATCTAGTCGAAAAGCAATGTTTAATTAGGTGACAAATCAAAGGCTTCAAGGCCTGGCGGATAGCTCGAGGTAAAATGCAGTCGTATGTTTCACGAGTGAGTTCTGGAAATTCTATTTGGACGAAGAGACAAAAATACCTCTGGAACATGGCGGACTTTAAAAATGGCATCTGCCCAGCCTTGTCCAACTCCCGAGCATAGCTGTTGCTACTCCTGAACATAGGGCGCCGGGGAAAGGATGGTAAGTATTGGAATCGTCTCGTTAGTGGCGATCAAAGACTAGCGCACCATGAAGTGATTTAAAGTGATCTACAATGCCTTGTCGGCAAACAGCTTCTAGTACCGAAACGTCGGGAGGAGGCATCACCTTCAGAACTTCGAAAAGATTTAAATAGCTGGAAGAAGTGAAAGGAGAACATGGTCGTGTCGATCCGTAAATCGGTTTCTTGCAGTAAGAGCTAAGATTAAGCCTCCCGTTCAAGCCCCTGAGACGTTCACGAATCAGCAAACTCCAAACGAGCGTTTCACCACGCATCTAGGAGCAACGGTGATGTGATTTATTGAACCAACTCCAACCAACAGCCTGTATCAAAGGTAGAATAAGCCAGACAATTCTTGATCCGTGGTCGAAGAGCTTTGACGCAATGAAAGAACGAGCGTCCTAGCTGGCCTACGTCAGAGCATGCCTTCAGGATTAATGATCTATGTACCGATGTCACATGCCAGGCAATGAAAAACCATTCTCGACACCAGGAGTACTAATGTGATTTTATAGAGCATGTATCGTCGGCGAAGAAACGTCAGGAAGACTAAAATAAAAGCATAGAAGAAGAGCTTCCAAGTGGCTGATGGATAGCCATAGCTTGGCTAAGGTTTGGATGCCTAGATCATCGACTACTCAGGGACGATGCTTTAACGAAGACAGTATAGAGCAACCAGGCCGGACGTCAAATACCTGGTCACTAATCAGCTATATCGAAACAATGAATGACTTTATCCACATCGCAATGATTCATGAAGTTCCTTCCTACTCACACGCACTTTTAAGAGAGCCTCGTTAGCACATTGACCCATAAGGAGAAAGTGAACCCAATGTCCTATGCCCAAGGTCTAAGGAGATCAAATTCAGCTGAGAAAATTCTGTAGTAAGGAGTACCCACCAAGGTATAAACAACTCCATGGATCCACTCCAACGATCTAAAGGGAGCGCCGTATAATGGGCGTGGCCGTAGCACCTGAGGTGCTTCTGAAATTCGAGCCCAGGAACGGGGTGAATCTGAAGAAAGATTCAGTTCGGATATGGTATTGAAGACAGGAGGGGGATGATGGTCGAGGGCTCATCGGTATCGAACAGTCGATTCGAACCAGAGTCATCTCTGCGACATCACGAAGAAGGCCTAAGTGGTGATCAGCAAGACCATGGCACAAAAAGTACAGTAGAAAGTAATTGATGAAAATCCAGAAAGGGCAACCAGAGGGCGATGCGAGAGTCAAGCGAAGACGAAAATCGAATTACTAACCAAGGCCGTCGGTTTATATTACAACATGGATGGTAGAGAAAATTAATATTTTTGGAGAAATAAACGAATCGGGGAATAAAATGAGAATCAGGTAAGTAGCCAAAAGGGGGAGTGACGGCTCAGAAAGAGACGAGCATGGTCGCCAAGATATCGAGTAGCTTGACAAGCAAGAGTAGTGATAACGAGCAAAGCTGTAGCCGAAGTCCAAAGAATAAACCAGATGTTCCAGAAGATAGAGAAGAAAACGGGTCCGCAATATCAGACTTATCGATTCTCCGGACGAGAGTAAAAGAAGCTCCGAAAGGATAAATCGCTTGATGCTATAAAGGATGCAGAGAAAAATGCGATAGTAGAGGTCAATAGCGTAGATCTCTCTCTTGGTTCTTCTGGAAACCTCAAGAGTAGCAATTATGACATCAGAGAGACCAGGACAATGTCTTATTAAATCTGGAAAAAAAAAATTGAAAATGAAAATGAAAAAGGCGAAGACCAAACGAGACATATCGGGGAGCAGCGTCTTGACAAATCGACAAGATGCTATGGTGGAGAGGGATATATGATGTTGATAAATCGTTGAAGTTGAGACTGACAAATGAAGTGATGCCGAAAGATTGAAAGTGCAAGAGTCCAGCGTAGAATGAGTTTAGGTAACTAAAATACTCAAAGCCCAAATTAATGTATGTCAAGGGAGAAACCACAGTATAGCTCACCTGAGATAAGTAGAGGAGATGAAGAGACGGAAGATACAGAGAATCCATTCGGGATGTGAACTCTGCCCAAAAATTAGATGGACGGCCTGAGCGCTGTAAGCGACGTGAGTAGTGCTGATATCGAAAGCGACAGTAGAGATAGTCAGATAGCTGCAACCACTCCCATTGGATCTTGATGTAGGTGAAATCGAATTTCATCATAGTAGGTTCCTCGTGGTCTGATTCGAAGGTCAGATATGGGCCACAAAACGTCGACAGCCAAAAAAAAAAAAAGCGCACATGTGATATCCTCCTTAACCTCGGGGGCCACTTCAATATAGTGAGCGCGCTGAGACAGACAAGGCTGAAGAAAACTGAAGCAGTATAGCATACCTCTTCAAACTTGCTTGTTTACGAGATGCTTGGCGCGGCTATTAAAGAGGGCGCCTCCAACAACGCTCAGCGAAGATGTGACCTTCCTGAATTGTCCTGAGGTCCACATAAAGCCTGTAGGTCGAAGTCGACAAAATTAAAATTTCTCATCCAATGACCACCAGAAGCAAGAAAGATATATCATACAGAGACAGAGAAAGCAGAAGCCAGAGACAACTGCTGGTTGGTTGGCGTCAACCTGTTTGGCCCGTTAAGTCCCACGGCGGTACTGCTCAACTTATTGCTCTTTTCCTCTGCTTACCAAAACATGGCCGAAGAAAAGGCAAGCCTTACTTAAACAAATACCCTATCAAACTTCACATCTCCCTTATTTAAACCCTAGAATCATCCCTATTTCCTCGAAATTGCACTCTCAGAAGCAAAGAAATGCATTCCAACTCCGACTGCTTTTTGTGTAGGCTGCGTTCTCGTTGTTCGACTTCCCAACGCTTCGCCAACAATATTATCCACGGGATACTCTAGAGAATTACCTGGAAATACACATGCAGAAGCGAATGCTCTATCTAAAGCTTATGCGCTGTCTTCCGAGGAGATTTCGGCTTTATTTCCTTCTCATCAAGACGGGCCCAAAACGATCGACGAACTACTCCAATACGCAGATGTCTACACTACCCTGGAGCCCTGCTCAACCCGCACTTCAGGGCTGGCACCTTGCGTCGATGCACTGATCAAAGCCAAAGTGAAACGGTGTTTCATAGGAGTCGGAGAACCCAGTGATTTTGTTAATTGTGAAGGGGCAAGAAAGCTTAAAGATGTTGGGATAGATGTTGTTTGGGTAGATGGATTGCAGAATGAATGTCTTGCTGTTGCGAGGACAGGGCGTGCAACAGAGAGTTAATGAAATGATTTGTTCTGTAGCCTGGGATGGCCATGGCATCTCCAAGTACCAACTAGGTCTGGGTTTTATATCGTATGCCTAAGTTTCGACGTATTGACGCGTCTCTGATGGCAGCTTCCTTGTGCTAAGGGATTTCCTGTCTACTCCACAGACCAATTTCAAGTGTTGCAGCTATAAGTTATATTTACTTATCCGTTTGCCTCACCAGCTCACGGAGGCCAAACGTGAATCCCATGGATTCCTTTGTCTTTGAGCGAACTGACCAACCAATTTCAATATTTCTAGAATCCTTCCTTCGCAGACTGCAAGAAGAAGACCAAATATTATTATCCGTCGGGGCAAGAAAGTCGAGAGAACAACATCTCGAGAATGTGACTCAGCAGAAAGTATTGACTCAGTTTGGGAGGAGGATAGCCAATTACAGAGCGCATCAAGCTTCATCCCATACGATCATGTTCACCCCAAAGCTTGGCCACGAAAGCTGCTTATCCCAGTTCTCCCTGCCAGAGGCTCTTCTAATATTCGGGAAGCTAAGGTACTTCGACAAAGACATCCTATGGATGAAGGTATGGAAAACCGAGTAATGGAAATTACGACAGCCTTAGCGTCCATCTGCGTCAAGGAGCGTCAGGGGGGAATTTACGCGGTTGGGGTACGTTTTTCAGGCGGCGGTAACCTGCGGTTATACATGTAGCGGCGAATGACGCTATTCCTACTGAAACGAGATCTTACCTGCAAAATGTCGTCTCGCAGCTGACTGCCATATCCTGTTAAGAATCTCCCGATCAAGTTTCAAAGAAGCCTCAAATGGACGATCTGGGACTGATTATCCTCAAATATACCTTTGACAGATTGCATAGGACTCTTAAGCGGACGAAGGTTTGGAACGACAGGGTCGAGGAAATCCGATCGAAATTCATGTCTTCTGAAACCGACAAAACACCTTTTGGCCGCATGGAAAAGTGTCTTAACCTGGTTTATAACCTCGCCTCTCAGTACATCACCACCCTCTTGGAGGAAACTCTTCTGCGACTTTACCAGTGTCTTGCCTACTTGGAGGTATTCACTCGCCGAAGCGTTGACACAATCGACATCCGCGACCTTCTCCGGCGCCTCGATTGGTGTGCCACCAACTCTTATGTGCCCGATAACACTCCCCCCTGAGAATGTGAACGACAATGATCTGGATATCGATAAACACGGTTCGCTGAAACCTGGTACGTTGTCTTTCCCTCTCATGCAGGCTCATATCTGATGACTTTCACTTATGAAGGATTTGCCATGGGTCGTTTTATCGACAGAGTAATTGCTATTATTGTGCATATTGGCCGACTCAAGCGCCTCGCATCATCCCTGAAATGCCGTGAATTCTTCTTGAAACAACTAAAGGACTGTCTAGGTCGATCCGGACCAAGTACTACAAGGTCAGAACGACGAACAGAGCATCACTTTGGCAGACAATTCAAGACAGTGTACGGAGATGTCCCTTCATGCAGAGCTCAACATCTTCCAAACTTTGATCAAAGACTTTCTTGGAGGAGAAGAACCGTAGTAGGCAATTGGTGTCTCCGAGTCGATGTGCTTTGATTGTCACACCATGATTTCCATAGCTTTCCCTCGGGTTGTCAAAAGGCACGGCATTTTAGGAATCGTAAGTATGTTGATTTATCTGGCTTGCATGATTTATATGGCTAACTCTTAGGAGTCTCCAGGGACCACTCGCTGTCCAAGGCGCGCCCGGGAAAGTCTATCCCTGGGTTGCTCCAGATTTTTCATTCGCCACGAACATCCTGGGTTTTGACTTGGAAGCAGAGCTGCGCCGTGTCGCGGAAAAGCACATCAAGGTTGCTTTATCCACCTACATGAACAATTGTCCTTGTCTGATAACTCTGCTTAATCCAAGAAATTGAAACCTCGACATACTAGCATTAATTGGGACGATCTAATGGAGGAGGCCGTTGAATGGCTGAAAACTCTCGATGAGCGTCAAGCTAAGAGGGTGCCGAAGCTCATAGAGACACATAGCTTATTTTTTGATTCGAAAAAAGGCAACATATGGATCGACTTTGAGTCAAACAGCAAAAACAAAAACAATGAGAAATAACCTTCGACAGAAGTGATCTCCGTCTCAAACGGCGTACAAGGTAGTGTAAGGGGCGAGTTACAATGGTTTTCGTTGGCTTGGTTGAGAACAACATTATCCAGGCTCAGTACACCAAAACACCCATTCTTCCCAAGGTCCAATGGTCTAGTGGTTATGATTTCTGTCTTACACACAGAAGGTCTCCAGTTCGATCCTGGATTGGACCAATTTTTGCTCGTGGGAACCTTTGTGCTCGACGTCATTTACGTTGACCACAACATTGGACGCATCCAAAATCAACGATGCTCATCGACATCCCGCCCATCCCGCTCACCACCTACATTGGCATATCCACTGTGCTCGCGACTCCATGGCTATTCGGTACCCTTAGACACTCTTCTTCGTCGCGAAAAGGTGTTATGGATCGTTCACTGTCGAAAACGCTCATTTCTCTAGCTCTGCTCGTGCATACGCTCTATAGACTCTACACGCTCCTCGTCTCGCCACCTCCTGATATATTCAAAGTATTGGGTCTGCCGGTGAACATACCACCGGAATATCTGAAAGCGAAGCTCATCGAAGTATTTGGAGGAGCTGAGGATGTGCCACTCGAATTAGCCGTGTTGGGGAAGAGAATGGGTGTAGCCGATTTGAGGATGGAGTATGTTAGGTTAGTTGTTGTCTGGTCGAACATTTTAATATGGAGAAATACTGACGATGATTGTAGGTTGGGTCATAATGTTCTAACAAGCTGCATACACTGTCAATCCTCCAACGATTTTGCGATATATGCGCTCCCAATTGGTCTGCTGCAATATATCTACGAAATTGCATTCATCGGTGTTCGTTCTTCTCTGCCTATGTTCTCTTCGAATCTTACTAACAACCGACTCTAAATAGCTCCTAACAACACCCCCACTTCAAACGGCCTACCTCCGTCCCTTAAGCCTCGGTGCACTCCTGACAGCACTTCTTACCGAGCTGTATTGGACACTTACAGCTCAAGTTCGTATTCCTGCTTTTGGAGATGAATCCCCTGTTGTTATGGTATGTGAATCATGTTTCTTCGCTTTCAACGAATATCTGATGTTAACGTACATTCTCTTTCAGTGGCACAACATGTTCATTCAAGTACGCAACATCCTTTTCCTGATCCTGCCGTTATTCGTCCAGGTATTCCCGTATCTGGGTCTACACCGAGTTCCGATACTGTCTTCGTTCATTCCTACACCACCTTTCTCGACTCGGACTCCGTACCCTTCCCAGCAAACAAATCCAGCACAAGGCCAAGGACAGAACCAACGCATTCCACCAGGCGTAACACTCTCGCAAATGGCCACTCTGACGAACCAAGCGCTGAGCCATCTAGTTCCGACGTTGCATTTGTTGAAGTATACACATGCAGCTGTCATGCGTTCGCAGGCACAGGAGCAGATGCAAAACCAGCAGATGCAGCCGCAGCCGCAAGACCATGACCAGGATGAGACGCATTTGGGGGAATCATCCGAATCGTGGGCTATGGCTTCGGGATCGGGGTCAAGGTCAGGATCGACGTTAACTCCCCAACCTCCCAACCCCCAACCCAAAACATACCACACACTCGCCTCTCAATGGTGGCGCACCGAGGCTTCTGAAGGACGTGTGCTCAGGTCTGATCCTGCGCTGAGAGAGTTGTTGAAGAGGAGTGGGTTGGGTGTTGATGAGAAGAGAAGTGTGCAACGGGGCGGGAGGGGTGGGAGCATGGAGAGTGGGAGAGATGGCTCAGAGGAAGAGAGTGAGGATGGTGAAGAGAAAGGTGGTGATGCAGAGGAAGAGGAGGAAGAGGGCGAAGCACAAGATCAAGATGGACCACTCCTCACGAGTGCGCGACAAGCTATTCGGATGTTGAAAGAGCAGGGAGCTAGACCGAGTGAATTTTGGGTTCGGTGATTCCGAAAACCCGTGGACAGTGGGTTGTCGATTTGGTATCAGATGTAGATGGAACCATAATCGAAATGGTATTCAGTTGATAAATACGATACCTTGAAATTCTAAACCCTATTAGTATTCACCAAGATATGTATGCGTGGATAGAGTCGAACATTGAGCGGCACAGCCACAGCTGTCAGCTTTGTCCCTTACAGTCATGTCCGCCACCAGCACTCTTGAAAGCTACTTTTATCTTTCTTGCCATGATGGAGGCTCTCCTGATACTCGGCAAATTACATTACCTTGCCAGAGAGGTCCTTCGTTCGAGGGTATTAAAAAACGAGTAATGGAAGTGGCGAACGCGTTGGCGTTTATATGTGTCAAAGAGTCTCATGCTATTAGGCTACGTTTCTCTGGAGAGGGTCAACCTGCGGTCGTACATGTCGCGGAGAATAACGGCGTTACTCCTGAAACAAAATTGTACTTTGAAGACGTGCTTTCACAACTTACTGCCTTATCTCAAGAGCAACCGCGCTGTCAGGCAACCGAGGAGTCTCTAGATTTTGACAGCACTATCAATCAGCCTCAAGTAATAAAACTAGGGACAACTGTTCTCAGTCGCACTTTCAAAAATTCTAACGAAGTCTCAACAAGCGGAATAATTCCTGGACCAATCGTATCAGAGATATTCGATCGAAGATTATATCCTCTGAAACCGACGAAGCGCTTTTTGGCAAGATCGAAGGTACCCTTGGAACTATCCATCAATTGGCCTCGAAATACCACACCAAGGGCAACAAGACCACTCTTTGTAATATTTTCGGACTCCTCGACTTACTGGATGAGTTGGTTCGGCGAAGTGAGAGTATGGATAAAATCGCTGATCTTCTTCGGCGCATCGATTTCAACACCACCAACCCTTATACACCAACAGAAGACTCCCACGAGAACGACGACGACGATCCGGATGTAGATATACAAGGTTCACTGAAGCCTGGTTTGCCGTCTCGTGTTTCTGTCGACGATTTCTGGCCGATCTTACTTCTGAAGGATTCTCGATGACTCGTTTCATCTATAGGGTGCTCGCTATCACGATACACATCCGGCAGCTCTTGGATCTCGCATTATCCCCTAAATTCCAAGGATTCTTCTTCAAACGGCCAGAGATTCACTGCTGTAACCCAATCGAGAGAACCGTTTGTATTATTGATCCGCCGTTCGTACTTCGAGGTCTGGGCGACGAAAACAACTTCCTTGTGGCAAATAGGCAAAAACAGAATGTGGTTATCTCCCTTCATGCAGAACTCAACATTTTCCAAACTCGGCTCAAAGACTTTGTTGAAGGAAAAGAACCGTACTGGGTAATCGGCGTCTCCAAGCTAATGTGTTTTGGATTTTACACCATGATCTCCACCGCCGTTCCGCAGGTTATCCAGACGCGAAAAACAGGACTTGCGGTTCGTTGCCTTCGATAAAATCTTTGATTATTGTTTGAAAGATTTTGAATTCTGTCTGAAGAGAGATCTTCATGAATTCTTTTAACTTATCTGCCACAAGAATGTTGCGTTTGTCTTCCAGACCTTGTAACATTTGCTGGGGGTCGATATAGACGGTCCTCTTGACTGGTGGACATATCTGGGTCGTTGGCTGGTCGAAATTTCAGGGAATGACGCGATGTGCACCAGTATTTGAATGTCGACCGTGCTAGAGAGTACTCGATACATGAAACAAGCTACATGAAATCCTTCATAAATTGGGCACGTCAGAGATGATCCACAGCAAACCGAAGTATAGCGAACCGCGTTCGTCCACGTCCACGTCATCAGTGTTGTCCAAGTTCTCGAGGGAAGATTCTGTTTGGTAGCGTTGGAATCGAGGCGCCGAAAAAGTTTGGCGATTTTATCCCCGTTGTCACGTTGGCCAATGAGTCTGTCCAGCGTTCCGAGGTACCTGCAAAGCATAGTAAGGTTCTCCTCAAGGGGAGCAGTTTCGTATGAAGCGGCGAGTCGATAAACCAAGCCAAGACTCTTCAAGATGCGGTCGAAAAGCTCTGTGTCGGTCTTAGATGATAGAATCTCTGATCAGATATTCTCGATATGATTGCCCCAAACAATAGTCGCTTTATCAGACTTGTATGAAACATGGAAAGTACTTGTGTCCGAACACAATTGACCCCACCGGCAGCTCGTCCGCATGAGACCGCTTTGTAGTCCTGTCAAGATTTCGAGAGTCCTCAGGAAGCGACTGCGCGTGAGATATGGGGTAAGATATCGTTTTAGAAGGAATATCGCTATTCTCCGCAAGATATATAGCTACGGGTTGGCCATCGCCTGAGAAACATAACCCAACAGGATGAACTTTGTCGCTCGGCTGTGACGCAGATGAAAGCCAAAAGCGCTGGCCACTTCCAAGACTAGGGGTTTTATTTCTTTTCAATATTGTATAAGCAGAACCTGGCTGGCGAGGTAATGAGATTTGTTGACTTCAGAAGAGCCTACAACGCGGCAGGAGAGGTGGAAGTAGCTCTCAAGACCGGCTTGCGTGGCTGCAGACATGGAGAGGGATAAAGCCGTGATGAGCGTGGTTATGCAAGCCCAAATCAATTCCTTACACACAAATACAGCCATAAAAATCTTGAGGTGGTACAATAATAGACCTAGCTCAAGACTATAATACTGGTTTGAACCAGACTTGGTTTCAGATGTGCAGGAACTTTCGACGTATGCTCCCCGCCCGGTAAGCATGGCTCTTATGTCTAGATCTGAGAGTCTGAGAGAAGGAGTCAGTATTTTCTCATCCCTGCAATCTAAAGTGCCTAGAGTCTGGGGCGCATTAGAGCGCATTGACATGTTAATGTGTCCGACCTCGGCAGCATGGGAGCCATGTTACATGATCCGTTCTCCAGACCTGTATCCGCGGTCATCCAGTCGGATAGTGGCAGTCAACGCAGCAGTCAAGCGAGCTGCGAGTACTCTAAGGGTCTAAAAGCCGACGGTAAGAAATTTATAGCCTCGACCACGCGTTTTTACGACTAGTGTCGAGGCTCGAGGCGTCTCGAATTAGCGTCGCCTAGCGTTGCATTCAACGGAGAGAGAACCTACTTATAATTCCGATCTTTTTCATATCTCGACTGTCCTGAGAATCCGAGGCTCTTCCAGTCCATCCATACAATATTGTATATGTACCTATACAATTCGCCTGTCCCCCTCAGAACTGCGATCTCGAAAGTGCCAAATCCCTTCAGTTTCACAATTCCGTGATCCCGAAAGCATAATACAATTGATCATCTCCTGTTCATGCCGGACAGATCGAGCTTAGCTTAGAATACCAAGCGGCGGCAAGCTGTGTGCATATCATGTGGATACCACTGATGGGAGAGACTGAGCGTGGGTTCGCGGGTTCTTTGTACTTGACTCCTTCTCCAGTCTCCACCGCCAGCAACAATAGGCGAAGGAATCCTAGGAATCAGGCTAGGGGGTTCTAGTTTCACCGTAACCACCACCTAAGAGGCCAGTCAAAGAGGCTGTTCTTCCTCTTTTCCGTATTTCCCTGCAAATCGACAGTAAACTCGTGGTGGACTGCGTCACTTATCTGCCATGTGGATTCATAAACCAGCTGTCCTACTACGGGCTGTCTCATGTATCGGTGCCGCTGCCTTCTTCACTGAAGTGCAAGCTCAAGCACCAAACCGTGTTGTTGAGCTCTTTGCAAGACAAGGTACACAAATTGTTTAGCTATCAAAAATTCTGATTTTCTGATTTGAAATCATCATCATCATCACGACGACTGCTCACACAGCAAGCACATCTCCTCCTGCACCAAGTGGAAGTATAATACCGCCTCCTGTGCTCAACTTTGTCGACGAAGATATCCTCAAGCCTGTAGTATGTCAACCCGTAACCATCGAATGGTTCTACACTGGCCCTGCAAATACCATCAGTCTGCTAGCAACCAATGTTGGAGTATCGCAGTCGTCGCTACCAGCAGCTATGGTATCCACAGGCTCCTCCTCAGGAGTGGGCGGAAGCAGAGCGGCAATCCCTCTCATTACAGTTCAAATCGCAAAAATAAACCCCTTCCTTCAATCATACACCTGGTCAAAAGTGAACGTCCCAAGCGGTTATTACATCCTCAACGCGACGATGGCTTCACCTGCGTTTACGGCTTCTTCAAACGTCATATTCATTCAATCGGGTAGTGACCTCTCTTGCTTATCCGTAACCTCAAGCTCCTTTCCCCCTGGTTCCTCTTCTTCGCCAACTACCCCTAACACATCCACATCCGCCTCCGCATCTACATCCGCCAATCCCGTCCTTGTGCCTGTCGGCTCAAGTTCCTCATCAAACTCTACCATGATTGGCGCAATAGTCGGGTCATGCGTGGGTGCCGTCGCACTCGTCGCATTGATATTCCTTATCTGGCTTCTCTACCGCAAGAGAAGATTTGCCAAAGCTAACGGCACAAGCACGGGCTTTAGCTTTGCATCTGGCAAGAGTGCCGGCAAAAGCTTCGGAAACTATCCAGGTGAACATAGGTTCAATGGTTTGGGTTCCTTTGATTCCAGACAGGCGCTTGGTGGGAGGGAGTCTACCAGGAGCGCTGGAGGAGGAAGTGCCGGAGGTGCAGCAGCGGGCGGAAGACACAGGCACCACACCTCTTCCTTTGGTACGAGCGTGATGAATACCGGCTCAGAAGAGGGTATCGGAATGAGCGCCGAGAAAGGATCTCTGCATTCGTCTAAATCGAATCCCAACATTCACTCTAATCCCTTTGGAGACGGAGACGATTCGATTACTCTTGCGAGTTTACCCGTGTTGAATAACGGGCACGCATATGCGCCTTCTCCGTCGCCTAACCCTACCGGCTTCTCCGCATCTGCGAGAGAATCGCTGGATTCAACAACTTACCCACCTACATCTCCAATCACCTCTTTCCGAAATTCAGCTCAGTTTGGTGGATTTGGAGGGTTGGGAGGTGCTCCGGGGTTGACTCCTTCTCATTCCATATCAGCTTCGAATACTTCTAATCATCAAGATTCGGTACCTCAAACACCTGATGATGCGACCGCCAACAGCCCCATCACTGGTACGAATGCAGCTTCCATCAACAAAAAAGCCAACAGACAGTCGTTGGGGAAGAAGAGAAAACCTGTACCTGCTTACGATGCATCGTCAGATTCAATTTCTCCCGCTGACCTTTCTCGTTCCGGCTCTCAATCGTATTCGCACTCTCAATCGCAATCACCACCATCGCATTCTCAATTCTCTCCTGTTGCCCACTCGCCACCTGGACCCTCACCTTTCTCACCCTCGCCTTCTCCCATCCCCGCGTCTAATCACGGACATGGACCTGGTCAATCCCAGGAGATGTATCTCCCCTCAGCATCACCTTCGTCTACCAACCTTGGTCACTATTCCACGCGGAATCGCTCTGCGCAGGATTTAAACGCGAATACGAACGTTGCAAAATCGGAGCTGGCGAGGAAGAGTAGTTTCGGGAATAACCTTGGGAATGGAATGGTTATGGATACTCCATCGAAGCCAATGCATTATTTGATTCCAGATATGCCTATGCCGCAGAAGCGGTGAGAGTGTTGAGTTAGGAGGGGAGGAGTGCAGAAAAGGGACGAGTAGGGTGGAAGGGGAGAAACCTTGAAGGTACTTGAAGGTGGCAGAACGAGAAAGTGAAAGAAGGAAGGTCAATGCGTCTTTTGGCATGACCTTAATTTCAATATCCGACATCTGCGCTGGTCCAAGACTCAGGGCTCGAAAGCCATGTGTCTTCGCATTGCGAGGGCTTGAGGCTCTCTGTAACATTTCCCGTCACTCTTGTCGTTGCTTTTCCAAACTCACTACCACTCCTAACCAACTCGCTTCCCCTTCAACTCTCATTCGCTTATGTCAACATCAATCTGTATGCGTTCTCTTTAGCCATACCTAGCTATCACCTACCCACTATCTTCAGCTCGATTTCTTGCTTGCGTGTTTGTCAGTACGACTGACTGTATCTGACATTTTTACGTTTATATCTGAACTATCTACCTTCCATCTCGCTCACCCTTCGTTACCGCCTCCCTTCTCCAGCGCTCATCTTGCGCTGAATACGTGGATCAAGGATCTCTTGTTTTTTTTTTGTCATTTTGAATCTTCATCAGTACTTTAACTCTTGAATACTTTCGAACTATCAGAGATGTATTTTTAATGTCTGTCATGTTTTATTGTTTTTTTTTCGATGTTTGGTCAACTCTGTTTCCTACTTTTGAGCCTTTTTGATTTTTAAAAATTGAAATGCGCTGAAAATCGAGGGCTTACTGTAACATTGTGATAACATTGATAATGGGCTAGTTTGGACTTGTTTGTGATCATGTATTCGAAGGCCAGACCTTTGATCGCATATTCGTCTCCCAAGCAGCGACGTCGCCGTCATGTAGGCTCTTTTTTACAGCCACTCACTCGCTTCTTTGAGCACAGGCATGCCAAAGTCACTCTCTTAAACCTCACCTTCTAGAGATTATCGGGTAGAGCGTGAGTTGTCGATGAACAAAGTGACGAGCTCCTTCAGCGAGAGCACAACGCAGACCACGGAGTCCCGCTGGAGAGGATTTGCACCGGCATCTTAACTACGTCAGTACCAACGGGGAACTCTTATGTGCTACACAGTCTTATCGAACTCGAGTTTCCGATTCAAGGATCGTATCCTTCAGCGGCGACCTGAGATTGATGTCACTGGAGAGGCCGGTCTGTTCGGGCTCATACAGAGAATACCTCCTAAAACGGTGTTCTGGCACCCTAATCGTGCTGTATATCCCTGCTGAAACTTATACGCGGTCATACCTAAGATACGGTCTAGATGTTTGTGAAATCTACCCTTGCCTTAGAATTGTCCGCACGGCGTTGCAGGGCTCTGGGGTGTTGACTGGGGTCTAGTTGATATCTTCCAACTTTCCTCGCAGGTCGTCATCTTGTGCGACATCTCTACGTCAAGAGGAGGCATCTAGTGTGAGGCTTTTCATTTAACATCACCTTAGTCTGGCGTGCCCAGGGGCTGGAGGGTGTACATGACTTCAAACTCGGCGTTGCCCTGGCTAGCACTTTTGCGACATCAATCTAAATTTCTTGTCCACATGGGTTTACTTCTCGGCTATCTTTCCAAGTCCTTGAGCGACGAATCTCAGCGAAACTGTATTTCTTCTGAGTCTCATGTACTCAGACTTCGCTTAACATGACTGACTCTAAACCAGACGCCTCTTTGGCTGAAATGTACTATCTGCTTAGATGTAATCTCGATGCATCAGTTGATTCTTAGTGCCCTCGACCGGTGATATTAACGAGTTCTGGTGTTTCCCCGATATCCGCTTATCTGTTAAACGGCCACTCAAACAGTCCCTCTATTCGATAAGGTCCGCTCACAACCATGTGCTATGTAGCGTCCGATCCAAGCCGCATGGCTGTCATATACACGCTGTAATTGGATCTTGAAGTAACTCACAGCGTTTACCAAGAATTCCCATCGGAAATTGGTGAAACTTTAATCTTTTCAAATGCTTTTACAAATAATTATGCACTCTGTGGTTCATGTATTCAGATTTTTACATTTCGGAAAAAAACAGTGGGTGTATGAATCAAGCGCTGTAGATTGATTGCTCATCTTTTCATTTGAAAGGCCGAGAAAGACTTGGTGTGACTTGTGCGCGTGATTAGCTTGAACTTTCCAACTGCTTGGCTCGAAGTTCACATTTCTGGCTCTAAGATCAAGACTTTTGCGTTTATAACCGCCATGTATCCCAATGGACCCTATATTGCAGGTGAACTCCCAAACGTTCGGACCGGAACTTCTCCAGAAAGGTATCAGTAAGGTTATTCCTTCTAGCCCCAAAATGTGTAGATTAACACGGTGCCTCAACCGTACTGGAGCTTGCTAAATTCAGAAAGTTATTGTTGTGAAATGTCCGAAAGATATTCTCAAATTATCATTGTGACACATCCTGTCATGACTGGATGTGGTTATTGACATCGGCCGCTGCTCTGGTGGTACCTTACAGGAGCTAGTAGAGTGGTTCTTGGGAGGGCTAGCGCATACATGCAGAAAGTCTTAATAGTGGAGCTTCATGGCTTCGTTCATACATTTGTGGTTGATAAAGCAAGTCTCACAATCACACAACCCACGAAGGCGAAGTGTGTTTATGGGGAAAGGGGAACCGCTATTATGGACCTCCACACAGAACCTTCCCTGGACCTACTCCGCACACAATCACCACACTCAAGTATTCTGCAAGCATTGCAGATACCAAGTATAGCCCAGACCAAGTCAAACAAAATCCAATCCCACCAGGTTTGCAGTATTGCAACGCACGCCTACGTAATCTATCAACGCGCTTTAGTGGTTTCTTCGTGATCGAAAAGCCAAGTCCACGATCAGTCCAAGAATAAGCTCACGGGGTTGTCGTGGTAGCTCCGCAGATGAGGTGGCAAAGTTAACCTTGTCAGGTGCGATACATCTACGACCATCCTCCAGGATTTCTATTGCGCAGAGGTAGGGGAAGCCAGGAATTTGATCGTTTCTTTGTGTTGTTCGATGATAGTCCGACTTTCCGGATTTTGGCGAGACTGAATAGAGGTTAAATATTGTGATCGCGAGAATATAGTCAAAAAACTTACGTTCGAAGTCCAGCCCAACCAACACCGAAGGCGAGGCATGTTGAAAGTCCTGACATGACAAAGAATGCGTACGGATGCTGTTCGAAGTGACTGAGAAGCTGTAGATGGGTAAGGGCAAAGAAATTTTCAGAAAGGGTCCAACAACACTGACATTCATTCCAAATACACCTGCGACCAGAGTACCGGTTCCAATGCCAAGAGTGATTATCGAAACCTATACATGTGGAGACAAAAGTAAATAAGTTGCGTCAAGGAAGCCAGTCGAATGATGTACCTTTAAGTCCAAGGCGAGAAGAGCATTCCGGTTGGAATCCAGGATCAGCTCTACTATTTCCTGCGTTGATTGCACGTTGCTCTAAAGACATATCGCAATGTGTTAATAACCTTGTCGCAACGGATCTGGAGTGGGTCACACCTCAATCGTCTCCGCCTCATTAACAATTTCCTCTACTTGTTTGGAAAAGGATTCCAACAACACTTCCAATTCGTCATGGTCTCCCCGTTGAGTACCATCCTTCTTATCGCTCAGGTACATGGCGTCCATATCTTCATCTATCTCGTCACTGTCAGTATATCTTTATAGCCTCGAGGACAGGCGTTTAGATTACCTTGTCCCAGAACTTCATCCAGGGCTTCTTCAACCTACGTGAAATCAAAGTAAGATGAGACTCCGTCAATTACACGTCAATCTAAATACTCACCAGGCCGGCTCTATTTTTGAATCCGGCCAACCGCCTTGAATAGTGAAGGAGGCGTTTGAAACGGTCATGGTCTATGTTGTCCTCCATTTCGGCAAGGAGACCGCCCACAAGGTTGCGAATGAATACCATCTCAGCCTCTAATGCGCTCAGCACCGACAAAAGAATGGATTCTAACGCCCTGTCACCGGAAATTAGATAATTCGATATGGAGGAGCGCCGCCTAACTCAACCGAAATTCGTATGGTGTCCCGGATCCACTAGCTTTCAAATTATGCTTGAGATGGATACACGTCAATGAATGAGTTCCAGACAATATGTAAAATTTACCTCAAGATGATATAAAAATACTGAATGCAGTCTCGAGTCAGCTGAGCCATATGTGTCAAAGAGAATCACAGTGTCAGCTTTGACGAGGGCGCGTATGTGAAGAATGTTAACCTTGAGAAAGATGAGATCGGGGTGGGAGTAAGTTGAAGGAGACCAAATACCAAGATGGCTTCCTTTCGAACGAGAATAGTCGGTACTAGGTTGGGTATTCTAGAGTCGATTTTCCGCAAGTCACGAGCCTATGAAGTAAGAATGTCCATCATGCGTCAATGGTCTCGTACAGCACCTGTAGATGGCTACTTACATTCAAATGATGCTCTGTGCTGAGATCTGACTTCTTGAATTGTCCTGAGATGGTCTTAACATGTCCTGGAGAGTCCGTAAGGATGGTCCGTGCCGTTCGAGACAAAGACTCTGACCTTCCGAGTCCAAAACTGTACCTGTGAAGATAGGTGTAAATATTTTTTTCGTCTTAATGGAATTGCCAACTCACAACGAAGCATGAGGTCGGCCGGTTGACGGCCTTTCATGACTTTGTCCAGTATTGCGGCTCTAGCTGCATCCTCTTCATTGTCAGAAGGCTCTTGGGTTTCTCGCCCCCGAAAGTGCGATTTCCACGACCAGGATGAGCGAACAGCCCCAAACATCGCACTACGGGGAGAGATATGGGGCTCATGAACCCAATTTCGCCTCAATAAACTAGGCCGATTCTGATAGTGCCAGGCGTTAAGGGTTCCAATAAACTGACGCCTACTGCTGCGAGATACCAACGTGGCATAAAGGTGGGCATTCTGTAGATTTACATGACTCGCACAGGCAAGGCCGAATGCTCTATGCATGCGCCAAATGGGCAGAGACCTGAACGTCTACGGAGATGGAGAAATGAACGCGGAAGAGACCAACTTTCTTTGCCGGCCACATGATAGAATGTGACATATATGTAACGTGACATTCTGAGCAAAGTGTTTCCTGCACAAAACTTGACCCCAGATCCCCACATCGAATAAGGAAAAGATACTAAACTTGCCCAGAAACGTTGCATATTTTGTTCTTTGATTTCTCTTTCTGGTCTCCGCCGGGTTCGTGACTTGTAGTTTTTGGCTTCTCATCAATTATCGGAGTGATACTTCCGACGATCGACTCGACAAAATAACCCCACGGAAGCATAACTACTATCAGATCTCAATAGGTTTACCCCCCTAGATTGACTTTCTGCGCTCAGGTGCATTCAACCCACCCCACCTTTTCCTACTTCTTGTCCAGAAAACGTTGCGACAACGTGCAGTTAGTTCTTTTCGTATGATCGGACATGCCCGCGTTCGGCAAACGGTGAACGAGAAGATCAGGCATCTGCTGATATCATGCCTCTGCCTGAATGGTGTCCTCTTGCGGTCTTATTACATATATCAAGATCGCTCTTCTCCTCCTACTCTTGACTTGGGCGACTCCGTTTCACATATTATGAGCTCTCCTTGACAAGAGTTCTCCTCCTTTACTTTCATCCCAACTCCTCACCAATTAAAACATGCAAGAGACACAAAGGCTCGTCGAAGCTGCTGCAGCTCTCGGTGGAGTTCTGCGAAGCTCTGCAATCCCTCACGCGTTCTACGGAAGCCTGGTCACGGCAGTCCTTTCCAACAACCCTTTCAGTGATGTAAGTATCTCGCCAACACTAATTGCCTTAACCTCACGGTGAACAGGAAATTTTGTGCATCGTCGAAGGCGGCCTAAACCAATCGCATCCATTCCGTAGAGTGCGGGAGGCTGTCTCAGGGAACGATGACTTTAGTGTCACTCATTCGCCCTGGACCAACAGGTCTGTAGTGCACCCTGATTTGTCTTTCCAAGTAACGGTCGTTTACACTCCGCAATAGGTTACATGTCACGTACCGACGCCCAATTCCTTCGATCGACGTAAGCATAACGTTAGTGGATTTTCGCTGATTGTATGGCTAACGAAGATTTTGCCCTTGCTAGATTGAAATTTTACCCGCTGGAGAAACAGGCCCACGTCATTTAGACAGCTCAACAGTCATGAAGGTTCAAAACGTGCCTTTTCTGACTGTTTCTGAGTTCATCCGGGCCAAACTAAACTCATGGGTGATGTACATACGGTTCACTTCTTCCATATGCACCTTCTCAACACATGTCTACACGTAGACGGGCCGCAGATCGAGATGCGCAAGACATCACATTCGTCCTCAACCGATATTGGAATCGAGTGGACATCAATCGAATAGTGGAACAAGATATGAACCAATTCTGTGCGCGCAATCCAGCTGCTGCTCCTGGATGGGCAGCGTTGAGAAGGAAGTACGGGATGTGATTCAGAGCGACGCAGTAGTTTCGGCCAAAACGCGAGAGGCAGAGGTACTTCGGCGATGGCGAAGGAAGAAGTGACATAGGCGATGAGGCGGCTTTGTATCAATAAATCTGTATATATATGTGGACCGGAGACGCCTGACTGGGCCGTCTCCGCAGCTATTTCACAAGACCTAAGTATCCACAAGCTGTCGAACGACAGTCTTTTGATGACCACCTTCTCTGCGTTCCATCACCGACTGAATCAGCGTATAGTTAACTGGATACGCACCCCAGATGCCTGCCGAGTAGGCGCCCGAAAAAGTCCGTCTACAGCGTTTGACTGACTTCGTTCTGTGGCCAGATCCATGAAAGAGTTTGCTTTGATATCGATGAAGTCAGAGCGGAATGGGGGGAAATGCGGTTGTTGAACTCACGTAGCCAGAAACAAAAGGGTCACCGCAGAAACTGTAATGTCCGTTCACTTGAGCTGTTCCATGAAAATTTTTGGTGCATATCGGCTAAGACCTGAAAGTAACATGGTGGAAGTGGTGAGGGAATGCGCTTTGAGGAAGCAAAGCCGGTAAGCGGAATCCGAAAACCTAGCAAGGACGGATCCAAAAGCAAGTTCAAATACAATAAAATACGCGTAACTATGTTCGTCATGATTAACCTGGTGCAATAAATAACACAAAAGGTCGAGGAATATGTTCCAACCAGATTGATCAGAATGGTCGCACAGGTGCAATGAACTCAAAAATCAAGCGGAAGATCCTCGCACAAAGGAACAAGTTGAAGACCAATTCTCTGTAGTCTTCAACTGACCCCTTCCCCCACCCCAAGAATATATGGATCCAATTCAATTCGCAAACTGTAGTGATTGTAGGGACAACAGCCGAAGCGGTCCGGGTCAACTTGAATTCAGCTTCGGTGGCTACTTACTGTATCTTAGAGAGAGAAAATTCACAAGCCGTCGGGATGATAATTCATATCTCATCGAAAGGATCTCGACTTTGGACAGACTATTTGCTTCCTTCTGGGGAAACCACAAAGGCTCCATGGGCGACGGAAAGGTGTGCTACTATACACATGACACGGCTGGACTAGATTGGGGTTCGTTTGCTCAAGACTCAATGTGATTTGCTGAAATCAGGGGTTTCTTGATTTTCAGAAAAGTCGGCGACAACCTGCCCGACTAGGTCAAAAGCAACGCCGCGCATTCTCTCAGGGCAAAGAAGATCAGTTCCGAATCTGGGCACCGCCAGGATCAAGGGGACTACATCCAGTTGTCGCAAGCCCAAGGTCTCAGCTATAAGCTTCTAGTGCTCAAAGCTATTATTTACACTTCCCCACTGAATAGGCATTCCCATGCACTTTCAGTAAGCACACACGAGCGAAAGAGTATGGCCAAGCCCGACCCCAAACTAACACGGCAATTGCCGAAGCGTCGGTTCTAAATATATCAAACGAGATTTCCCAAGGCCTTTCAACATTCAACATTTGCGCCATGTTCGTGGATGAGCGCATATCGGTGTATGTAGAGATGTCTTGGTCCAGTCTCGTGCTCAAGGTCAAGTTCAGAATGGGGTTGTTCTGAATGCTTCCGCCTGTGGACGCCTAGACGCTTGTTTTTCCAAAAGGGGGAAAGAACATTTTTACCAACTGTAGTCATGATCAGTTTTAGCGCCGATGGAAAATCTGTCAAAGAAGAAAATCCAGAAAGTAGAAAGTTTCCTTCTGGGTACCTCACCCCACGCAGTCTGCTAGTACCCGGTGATGTGGACAACGGACTTAAGTTCCTCTATCTTCCAATTGACTGGGGCCCCACTTGACTGAAGGGGACAGAAATTGATCTTTACGACATATCGATGAGACTCGATGGGCCTTTGAATAGATGTTTAGCTGCAAAGATCACTGACGGTATGGCAGGTTGAAATTATCGGCAGATAATCGCTTTGATCTCAACGGGGTAACTCGTATTATTTTCTACCCAAAATGCTGACCCACACCAGAGTATCATCATAAGAGAGATAGCGTTTGAAATTCAATTCAGAGAGTGTCAAATTTTGTGACCCTCCAAACATATTCTTTACTCAACCCAACGTAGTTTCTTGGTTCGCAAATTGATTGTAATCGATCCCTCGATACACCACACTCCCCAATCGTTTCATCTTCAAGAAGATAATCCAACAATTTCTTCTCAGTTCCATCTCGTGCCACCTTTTGACAAACGTCATAAACCAGGTCATGAGCCACTTGACGGCCCAAAAACCTGCCCAGTTCCATCATGACTGCTTCACTGACGATCGTCCCTTTTGTCAAGTCCAGATTTTTCTTCATTGCGTCTTCGTGGATCTCCAAGCCATCAAGTAGTAAGACTGTATGCACGAGTGTGGCATGGGTGAGCGTGGAAATCTGTGGCAATACTATCCACTCGATCTCCCAAGGCCCTGTACCCCGCTCATGGTCTTCAACCAACGCATCAAATAATGCGGCGCTCAGCTGCTTGATGGTGGCAGCCATCGCTGTGATATAAACACATGAAATCGGGTTTCTTTTCTGTGGCATGGTGCTACTAGAGTCACGGTGTGGCGCATAAGGCTCGGACACTTCGCCTATCTCCGTTTGCATCAAGAGCAAACTTGGCGCAAGTACCGGTGAGGATAGCAAAAAATGCGCCTATTTCGGCAATTCTATCCCGTTCGGTGTGCCAAGCAATATCGGCTGGTTTCAAGTGCAACTCTTCGGCAAGTTCATCGTGCACCTCAAGTGCCAGGCCCGTTTCGGCAAGTGTGGCTAACGTCCCCGCGGCACCGCTAAATTGAAGAACGAACAGTCGCGGAAGTATCTCTGATAACCTTTGTTTGTGTCGCTTGAAGGCTGACAAGAGACGGGCCATCTTGAAACCAAAAGTCATTGGAACGGCCTGCTGCAGGTTGGACCGTGCGGCCATCGGCGTATTCGCATACCGCACCGAAAGGGTTTGAAGAATTTCGATGATTTGATTAAGAGAATTTTCAACCAATCGACATGTTTCTTTGAGTTGAAGCACAGTGGCAGTGTCCGTAACATCCTTCAAGCGCGTACTTTTGAGTTGATCTTCTTCAAGAACGTGCGGCCGAGAGCTTGGATTGGGGAACCGCTTACCTGGGTCGTGGCTCCCCAATGTGCCCATTCACCCAATCCAGGTTCATCTTCGTTCACCATTCGAACAAGCTCTTTCACAACAGGCAGCATAGGGTACCCTATCTTTCTTGTTTCTTCCCCTAAAGCCTCCAAGTCCATCAAATCCACGTTGCATTTGGCCTGAATCGCTGCAGAAGCGTTTTGAGGGATGATACCACGGCGACCCTGGACTAGAGCCAATTTGCTTTCGAAATCCAGATAAACTGAGTTCGAGTGCGATCTGACCATATGGATGACGCTTCCGGCGTAGAAAATATATCGCGAAATATTACAGAGTCTGATACGGCGGTCATTCGTGATTGTTCGTTATCGTGGTAGGGAAGATCGGCTTCACGCTGCCGCAAGGTCACTTCTACCACGTTTTTTCATGTGACAGCATTTTCATCACAACAAAGTGAAGTAAATGGGGTGCAAACTATAAATCAAAAGAGATTTCCAGGTTTGCCAAAGCAAATTTGGTTACCAGTTATCTTTAAACGACGAGGGTGTTGGTCATTTGAGGAAAGTCGAAGAATACCCACGAAGGAGTTATATACGGATTGCCAGCTGCAGATGGGTCGAAAAGAGTACAATCAAACAAAACGAGGATACGTATTGAACCAAACGGATAACATGCGTGTTCCAGGCATATCAACGACCACTTGGAGTTCCACCTTGACTTTGACCTGGCGTAACCGATGATCCTGCCAATCGGCTGGCCAACGTCTCCACATCATCTTCTTCGATTTTACTACCTTCTAGAACTCCTTGAATGAGACTCATCGTACTTTCTATGCTCCTCCTTCTCGTACTGGGACTGGTCATCGTTGTACCCAAACTCGCTTGTCTTGAATGTCCGCGTTTGAACGTCCCACCCGGAGAAGGCGTCCCAGCAGGGCTACCGGGAGATGGAGCAGCTGGTGTTACGGTGTTGATCCGTGATACGGGTGTGTTGTTACCAGAGATGATTTTTTCCAGGCCTTCTTTCACGCCGTTGGGGGAAACTCCTCCGCTTCGTGAAGCATCCTGTTCAGATGGAGTGGCAGGCATGGAAGAGGAGATAATCGCTTTCCCCTCGTCCGATGCCGCGTCAAACAGCTCAGGTGGTAAACGTTCGTTCTCGATATCGGATTTGCGACTACCAAGAAACAGTAAGTCATCACACTGTGAATCGTCGACATCTCACTTACGCATCGTCGAAACTACTGATAGCCTCCTTGATACCCTCGGAGCCGGATGCAAGTGTACCATATGGAAGTTTTGAGGATCCAGTGACACTCTTTAGTTCTGACACCTTCTCGGATTCCTCACTGCATAGACAGGTCAATGGAATAGAACTAGGACATATAGATAACGACTATACCGAAGCAGGGCGAAAACTCTCGCCATCCGTCCAACTGCCATGATCTTGTTCTTGATGACTTTCCTGCGCTCGAGAGTTTCCGCTTGTGCAGTGACCGGTGACAAAACTGATAGATCTTCGTCGATTTCCTCGAGCTCCTCCTTCGTGCATGTGTTGAGCACAGCGACCAACATGTCAGTGACTAGATAACTCAAATTAGATTATACAAAGGTCCAGATTGCATCACCCACTTTTTTCACCCACGAAAGGCAGACTCCAGGTAAAAACATCCATAAAGTTAGGTAGCCAGTAAGGATGTGGAGAACAATTGAATTGTCTGATGTTCATGACGTTGCTTTCATACTTCAAGACAGCTGCTTTATTGTTGTAGACGTCGAGGTAATTCGGTGCCGAGAATATTGTCATTACTGAAGGAAATCCTGTTGTTTTCGTTTTGCGATACATTCGATATCTAAAGGGGGGGTTTGGGAAAGGCCGCTGGTAATCAAAATGACGTGCTTACCCCGCATCTTGTGCTTCATGTGCTCGGATGATGGAAAGGAGATTATTGCGTTCGAGGAAATTGCAAGCCGCTTGATAACTGCGACACATCCTTCGATGACGAAATCAACATGTAAAGTGGACGAAGGACGAACGTGAAGAAGTATGAACACCCCCGGACATGATTGTGCAGGAAACTTTCACTTGTTTTCTCCTGGCCGAAGTCTTCGACGGGATCTGACCACAGAATATCACACATCAACCCCTGAGTAGGAGGTTCACGGAATCGATCGATCTGCAGGGTATGTTAATCGGACTGGATCAATAATCAAACTTGAGCGACGTACTGAACGGAGATCATCCAAAGTAACAAGTTCAGGAGAAAGACCGCCATGAATACAAAGGAATTGTTTGTTCATAACCGCTGCTAGAGGAAGGGCACAAAAAGATTCCATGCAAGCATCGTAGACACGCTCAGAGTACTTATGTTTGCCTACAATGAGGATTCAGAGTCGATCGGACCGATAATGGGATACAGGCTTACACTCTAACTTGAAGGTAAAGTAGTCAGTCAAATGACGACACTCGTGATTACCGCGCAGTAGAAACAGCGATTCTGGATACCAGATCTTTAACGACCATAGGTATAGTACACACTACGGCTGAAGTTAGCGCTGCGATTCTAAATGAAGTCAGACCGGCACGTACTTCAATGCTGAAGTACCCTCTATCAACGTAATCGCCTAGAAAAAGATACCGCGTATCCGAAGGGTTCCCTCCAACTTCGAAGAGTTTCATCAGGTCATACTGTAGGTGGTCATCGTGATCAGCGTTGTGGAAAACATGCGATCTTCAGCGAACACGCACATATTGACCATGAATATCTCCACAAACTATTATTTAAGGAAAAAGATGTTATAATGTATACCTAATTGTCATTGAGGAGTACACATGCGTACCAGTAATAGGAGCGTCAACGGACAGCACGTTAGGCTCCTTCTTGAGGATGTCGGTGGCTTGTTCGATAATCCACAACGCCTGCTCTTCTGTCAACCTTCCCTCTCGATAAAAGTGATTTTTAAGGAAATTAATATCAGGTTTTGATTGATCCTGCCCCCTGTTGTTAAAAAATTGCTCTGGGGTTGGCGTAAGCATCGCTGGAGCTTGAACCTAGATCATGAAGCGGGACTTTGTTCAGCCAACAGCGATCACCTTGGAGGATTCGGGCAAAATACGCACATCTTTCACAACTCTTTCTTGTGTGTTGACGACGGTGCCGTCCTCAAGGGTATGTTGTGTAAAGTCGATAGTTACAGGTGCCTCCCTTGTTTGCATCTGTTCTATCGCCCGCTCGATTTGCACACTCTTGGGAGGCATATTTGGCGAAGAATAGGTAAATCGAGATCGCCAACGATTTGAATAACCGGAATTCACCCAATGGTGGTGGTTGTGGAAGGAGGGAGGCAAACGATAGTTCGGGCGTCGATGTGGTGGAACGGAGAGCGTGACAGAATGGAAGAATTGACCCCTTGATCACAACGTGCGATTAGCCAACACGACCACTCAAAGTCAATTTCAGGCCCAAACAGTCCATTTACTGAGTTATTACTTGGCGTTGTACGGATGTCGAAGGTCTGCGTGTGTATTCGGCTGTCAGAGTTTTGCGCTAGCTAAACCTTTCTGACCACCGGGCGCTCTGATTGTCTCATATACTGATCAGGTACAACTGGGGCAAAGGGCGATAAATTATGACTACATTTACAGCTAAAGTTACCGAAAGTATGACCCAAGTACGTGTTGGGGAATGTTAAAGCCTAGAAGCGATGCGATGTAGGCACCTAGCAGCGGAACGAGTGGCGCAAGAAGTAGCTCTGAACGAACAAGAAATGGGAGGGCTAAATTATTGTGAAATCGTCAGAGAAAGGTTTAATCGGAGAAGAGCTGTAACCGACCATTGAAGCCGAGGTAAAGACCGTAAACATACTGTGTAAACCTAGGGTTGGAGGTTGTTAGCTAACAGTATTGGAGAAGAAGTGGACGTTGACAATACGCACGCAGCAAAATAAAGAGTATTGCCCACGAATAGACACACCCAGTTGTTTTTCATAATGATTGGAAGGAGGAATAGCTGTGCAAAGTAAAGAGCCAAAAAGAGAGGAAAGAATGCGTTTGTGTGAACGTCAAATGCATAACCCCATTCAACTCTGGAATCGGCCGGAGTCGAATGTGACGGTGGTGATATTAGTAGTCGATTAGAAACAAACCTAGAGTAAATTGTGTTGTTAGTTAAATTCATTTGTTATAAAATCGAGAGATCCACCAAAGCAATGAAGCGACAAGAACTCCTGTCGAAAGAAAGTCGCGCAAGATCATGAGCATAGCAATGTTGAGTATTTCGAGCAGCCCATAAGAGTAGACTATCCCCCAAGCAACTGCGGACACTAGAAGTAACACATTAGCCAGATCGAGAGGTCAATCCGGGGGAGCACAAACCGGCCAAACACGTCGCGATGAGTACGAGGATTGCGGGGTCATCTCGAGCCCATGTATTTTTGGTTTCTGTAACAAAAATGAAGAGATCGTCTCCTGTATAGCGCGATGTTACATACGCTTGTGAAAATACACATTCCGATAACTGTAGAGAACTTCAATTGGAGGCGCTTAAAGAAATGAAATAGTACTTACACTCTCCGAGGAGCAAGACATAAATATGTCAGCTGCCAAGCCGCCAGTTCAAAGTCCTACGCGTCCCTAGTCCCTGAGCATGCCACTTGGATTCACAAAGCACCCTGCGTACCATTTGCTGAAACCTGTGTAACCGGCGGAAAATGACTGGTAGGCGCACTGAAGATTGGCGACCCGAATAACTTTCATCAGGAGCATGGGTGGCACTCAAAGGAAGCATAATATCAGGTTATAAAGATTTCGTCGTCAATATATACCAACACAGGACACTCGACAGTCTTTGTGTTGAGAGAGCGGGTTGTCAATAGACCTTGCCCTCGTCACCGACACAACGCCGAGCCTCTGGAATGGCGGAGTTTAAGCGGAGTTTGAATTGCACAGCAGGCGTGGCCCATGCTTACTGCCCCTTCACCTTTCCACCTTGTATTTCGTACACGAAACCCCAACATGGACGACGATACGGAAGTCCTGGACTGGACCAACGAAGACGATGAAGAACCAGAAATGCCGCTCAGAGGACCATCGTTGGAGCCACATTCTGGACTGGACAACGACCCCGCCGACGACGATGGCGAGGATGCCATCTCTTTAGGTGACGAAGACGAACATCAAGGATTCTACGATGAAACTCGTATTGACGCGCCATGTCTCCCGAACTCAACGTTTGTCGAGGAAAACAGACTGGCAAGCCCTTCATCAACCAAATTGGACCCAGATACATTCGGCGCTAATGGCCATGCTACACAGCAGTCTAGTCCCAAAGTCGTCAGGGAGCATCAGAGGACTCCTAGTATCGCTTCAAGTGTGGCCAAGGAACTATCATCCCCTCAAAAATCGGGGAGAGGACAGACATCGCCATCCCAGCGTTCTTCCCAAACGCGAGTCTATCATGCTTTGCCACCTAAACCAGTACCAATTGCAGTTCCGCCTCTTCCTCCTTCTCACCCTTCTATAACCGCTGCTACCAGCATGACGACGGTTTCTCCTCGTACAGCTATCCGTGAACCCATGAAAACAATTTCCTCGGTTGCCACACCGGCTCCGAATGGGTCATCTGCTGACCTTCCACAGGATTGGGAGACGCGGACGTCCAAGACTACGGGCGAGATTTATTACTACAATTGCGTAACAGACAAATCGTCGTGGACCATCCCCGTGAGCAGCATTCCCTCTACATCAATCGCAAATCCCGAGGAACCAGAAATGCGCTGGCAAGGTTGCCGCGCCTTCTTGGGTGGTGCCACATCCCCAATATCTCTAACACTCCTACTCACAGGTATCTGGCTCTAAAACCGACTCTTTCATCAAAGATTCACTAGATCACGACATGGAAGATACCACGAGGCCTGCATTGGTTACTACCAGGATCGACAGAGTCGAGTTGACGAACGAAGACCGATATTACAGACCAGGAACAGGTTCCTCCACCTCTCTTTCACTTGAAGCTCGGGCCGGACGACTGGAAATATCAAGTGGTCTGTCAGCTAGCCAAGCTCGGAAGGAAAGGTCCCCAGTCTCACCAAGGCGCAAACGCGCCAGGTCTAATTCTCCTATAGCCATACGTGTTGCTGAACCGTCTCTGGAAAGAGAATCTGTTTCGTCACGTTCAGGACGCCGAAAAGCTAGAGCTGACGCTGCTGCTTCGCGACTGGCTAATAACTATATTCCTGAACGCGACCAGCTTGTACGGCGCAGAAGTGTTTCTCCTCGAAATTTTTCTCAGCCAAACGATAATGACCGATTGTTCCGACGAGGCCACGACGAAGATCTCATGCAAGTGGACCACTTTGATCAACGCCCCGGCCGTTTACTCGGCAAGCAAGAAGATGACAATCGGGAATATCGAGGACGCAGTAGGGATCGCGACTATCCACAAGCATATGATCGCCGCCCAGATAGTCGCGAGCCACCATACCGAACATATCAATCATCACAGAGTACGTTAACAACCTCCTCACCTACTGCCCTCCCTACCGTCCTCCTACCCCGCATCCTGCTTCACGCGCCCGCTACGTGTAGGATTGTTTTCCGATCTCCGATGAAAACGTGATTGAATTGCGCTCTAAACGCCTAGCCGTGTGCCTGCGATCAGTACTCCGTGTTGTCTCATGACAACGTCCGCTTTCCGACCACGAGTCGTTGACAAGCACATCCTGAAGATTTTTCCTGACTGGACCCCTTCTATCCCATCCCAAGCATCGTTCGCCCTTCTTTCTCTTGTTTGTTCCGTTATCAGTCAGAGTTGCCATTCTTACCAACTTTTTACCCCCTTTTTCCTTTGTGGAATTTGTAGGGTCGAGATCGCCTCCGCCGCGTACCGATACACGATATGCAGATCGAGGACGAGAACCTGAGCCTCGAGAGCAAGAACAAGAAAGATGGGATAGAGACGCCCAACAAAATCGCCGACATGCAGATCCAGCACCGCCATCACGTTATCGCGAAATTTCTCCCCGACCTGTACCTGAGTTATCCAGCCGATCAGGGAGGGATAGGGAGGTTCACAGCTCTCGCTATGAACGACGAGATCTTTCGCCACCTCACTTGGCTAATGAAACGGCTTTTACTAAGCAGGAGGCAGCTGTCCAACCACGGCAGCAGAATCGCGACAGACCTTCCGGTATGGACTCGTATCGCCCAAGATACGAAGAAGACATACACCAGACCGCAGTGAGGGACCAATCCCCACCGCGGAGCTACGGACGTGATGTAGATCGAGGTCGCCAGGATGCTCCAAGTAAAGACAATCGCTATCGGCCTGAACCTTTGCAAATCCCAATTCCTGAGGCATCTCGTGAAGAAATACCATCTCCGCCTCAGCAACTGGCTCCTGCCCCTCCTCGTACGTCCACAGTCAAACCTACATTTAAAATAACTGACAGTCATCTCTTGATAGGACGAGGGGCACCTCTACCACCACAGCATGCTTCTTTTCGTCAGAGAGCTATTTCTCAACAATCCGCGTCCAGCACAAGAAATCTTCCGGCGAAAGAGTTGTCACCTCAGGGAGCTAACAAACACCTCAGTCCGTCATCTCCTGTGCAGAGCTTCGGGTCTAGAGCGCTTCCGACTTTGGGCTCAAGTTCAGAGACTAGAATTGCCGACCGACATGGTCACTCGTTGAATGATAGGCATTACTCTCCGGAACGTCCCCACGGTCAAGAAATTGAAAACGGAAGGCAAACCGCTGGACTAGGTTCCTCCCGAGCCGCCAATGCGCCAAGAATTGAAGAGCCCTCTCGCTCAGGCCCAGACAGACGTGCTCTGCCACCAACTGGCCCAGCTACCGAACGCAGAGAAGGACACCCTCGCCCGCTGCCTGAAAGGACTAGCGTTCGTTCTCTCCGGTCATCAATTTACGTTCCACTGATATAAATTTTTCTACTTAGTCGAAACGGCGTCGTGGTGGAAAACTAACAGGCACAAATGACATACGCATTGCAAATCGGAGGACAGGATTCAATCTTGCTGTTGCTACGCCACAACTTGCACCACAGCATTTGGGGTCTGGGAATCAGTCAACTCCACCAGTATTCAATACTAGAGTGCCCACCGGCCCTAGAGAACAGGCTCCCAGTAAATCGTCATACGAAAGAGTATGTTTTTTTAGTAGGGCCAATGATTCTCGGCTGAAAATTTATTAGCCTCTGGATCAGCCTTCAGTCGATCATGCCCCACGGGGTGGTCGTCCCAATCGTGCTGAAAGGAACCGTTCACGAGTAGAACCAGAATCAAAGGTAAATCTTTGTGTTATTCAACAACTTTCTCTATTGATAGGTATTTTGTAGCTTCAAGACGACCGCGGTAGGGTTCGAGACAGACCTTTACACCCCATGACAGCCCCCTCCTTAAGTGTCAATGGTCTAAGCAGCCGTGATGCTACTGCCCCTCCACTTTCAAGGGAGGACTCCGTGTTCTCGAGCACACTGGATGAATCTTCAGCACGTCAATCTGCTGATGAAAAAGAACTTCAGCCTCCTAGATCTTCATTAAATGGATATGATTCTGCGCTTGGTTCAATTAATCGGACGAGTCCTCAGCAACTGCGACCAATGCCAACCACACCGCCCGAACCAGAACGTCAATCAACACTGGAATATCCACTCTCTCCATCGCTCCAGCGACGCCTAAGCATGAGCGGAGACCCTCTACCTCCCAGGCTCCGTAAAGCTATACCGAGCCCCGAGCCCAAGAAAACGCGACCCGAAGACCTTTCAGCTCCTCCAGAAGATCGCTCAAGTTTCCTGGAGCGTGTTGAACGCCCTGCAAGTTTGAGGCGCTCTGAATCATTATTGGATCGTATGAATTCAGACGACCCTTCACGGCGTGGGATGGACAACTCGGCAACTTCCCCTAGTCAGTCTCTCCGAGAGCGAATGGTGCCCACCAAGAGAGATCACGACGAGATGCGAGCGGAGAGCAGATACACTGGAGCGGACAGACCTTACGACGCTGACGATGGGCATGAAATGAAACGATCTCGAAAACGAAGTGGGAAGCCCAGACGCATTCCTCACACTGTTGGAGGTGGCGGAGGAGGCAGAAGATATGGCCCATAATTCTATTCTATTTTGGAAAGCTTTGTATCGCATTTCTCTTGATGAACCAATGAAAACTACACCTCTTCATCCCCACATATTCATCTACTTCTCGTATAGAGTACTCATGCTGTCTGTTTGTACTGCTGTGTTGTCTTGATTCAAAACTATAATATGTTTTTCTTATTTCATCACATCTCTTGGAAGATCGAACGTGCTCTCCGTGAAGCGTTGATGCATACATCTGCATGCATTCAGCCCTGAAAACCAGGGTGTACTCGGAACCCTGGGAGTTTGATGGCTTTTCCAACGCCCCCGACATTGCGGACAACGACGATGATATCCAAGCATATTTTAATTATTGTTTCTATTTCAAAGGCTTCCCATGTGGAGGATCATCCCAGTGCGGCTCCGGATGCCTCAAACGGGGCGCGTATCCACTTGGCCATCTACATTCTTTCCTAACTTCACACAACATCGGAATTTCGTATCCCCCATTATGGCAGCATCCAGCCAGCAACCAGTAAATACGACGGAAAGGTTGTCGAAGCTCAGGGAGTTGATGAAAAAGAATGATGTTGGTGTATTTGTAGTCCCGAGCGAAGATCAGCGTATGTTCACCGATATGTTCTCCCCCCTTTTTTAAAAACTTGGTTAACTCTTCTTCAGACTCCAGCGAGTACCTTGCTAGCTGCGACGAACGCCGAGCGTTCATCTCTGGCTTTAACGGGTCTGCAGGTCTGTGACGAGTACTCGAGATATAAGCCATCGTATCAGTATCTGAACCTTCCTCAGGTTGCGCTGTGGTCACTCCTGAAGATGCTTTTCTCTTCACCGATGGGCGATACTTTCTACAAGCAGAGAAACAGCTAGACAAGTGCGCATCAAGTTGATCGATAGATGAATGAAATGCTCATTTGACTCGATAGTAACTGGACGTTGATGAAACAAGGTCTTCCCGGTGTGTGCTAGAGTCGTGTTTTAAGTAAACAAGATGGCTGAAGGTTTGTAGACGTGCCCACTTGGCAAGAATTTCTTCACAAGGTTTGCACTACCCACAAATATGGATCTTACGTCGAATTCTTAATAAATTCTTGCCAGAAACTTGATGGCCAGACCAAGATTGGCATAGATACAACTCTCATCGCTGCATGTACGCGCATGATTATTCCTTCACACCTTCGCTAATACGATTTCAAAGCGGATGCAAAAACAATCGGAGATGCCCTTAAGCCTAAGGACTCGACATTGGTTTCGCTATCAGAAAATCTTGTTGACAAAGTCTGGACTGATCGACCTGCCAGACCAAAAAATCAAGTCTTCCATCTGGATGAAAAATACTCTGGTCAATCTCCGCAGGACAAAATCTCCAGAGTCCGAGCAGAGTTGGAAAAGAAAAAAGCAAAAGCCATTGTTGTTAGCATGCTCGATGAGGTTGCTTGGCTCTTCAATTTGCGAGGATCGGACATTGACTACAACCCTGGTGCGTTTCTTTCTTATTCTGCCCATGTAATTTTGACAATCATTGCTAGTCTTTTTCTCTTATGCGATCGTCACCACCGATAAGGTCCTTCTCTTCATTGAGAAAGAACAGCTCTCAAACGATGCGCACAAGTACCTGGGAGATCTTGTGGAGATACATCCTTACAGCTCTTTCCTCGAATACCTCAAAACCCTGCCGCCTACTCTTAGTTTGAGTGAAGACTCGGTTCGTTCCAGATCTCGATGTTTTGATGTCGGCAGAATGTCTCACCGCCTCTCCAGAAAGTCCTTCTTGGCGAACGCGCCAGCTTGGCTATTGCTGAAGCCATAGGCGAGAAGAAATATAGTATTGAGCGCTCTCCAGTGAACGACTTGAAATCCATCAAAAACGAAACCGAATTGGAAGGCTTCAGGCAATGCCATATCAGAGACGGTGCTGCCCTCGCACGGTATTTCGCCTGGCTAGAGGAACAACTAAACAACGGTGTCGAGTTGGACGAATGTCAAGGAGCAGATCAGTTGGAGAAATATCGATCGTACGTGAATCTTTCATTGACTACTCCGATGATTGACTTCCCGCATTTAGCGAACTGGACCTGTTCAAAGGTCTCTCATTCACGACCATTTCCTCGACTGGTCCGAACGGAGGTATAGTCCACGATTCTCCGGCCTCAATCTTTTACCTGAGAATTCATTCTTCCAGCCGTTATCCACTACTCTCCACAACGCGGTGATTGTGAAATCATCAAGAAAGATCAGGTATCTTATCAGACCAAACCTGTCACTTGGAGATATCTGACACGGGAACAGATTTACCTTTGCGACTCTGGAGGTCAATACCTTGATGGTACCACGGACGTAACAAGGACATGGCATTTCGGTACACCGAAAGACGAAGAAAAACGTTCTTTTACTCGAGTTTTACAGGGCCATATCTCTATCGATTCTGCGATCTTTCCCGTTGGGACAACGGGATTTGTAATGTGAGCTACTTTAGGATGTAGAGCTGCTTCAATAAGGTTGACTCGCATACAAAGTGATGCTTTTGCTCGACGAGCACTTTGGCAGGATGGACTTGGTGAGTGATGCTATGATGCGTAAAACGGCCTACGTTGGTAACTAACCTATTTCTTAGACTATCGGTATGTTCTTAACCCTCACAAACTTTGCGTGTATTTAATCAACAACCCTGTTAGACATGGCACTGGGCACGGCGTTGGCCATTTCCTCAATGTTCATGAAGGGCCTCATGGAATTGGGACGCGTATTGCACTCAACAACTCCGCTCTAAAGGCAGGTATGACAGTCTCTAATGAGCCGGGATACTATGCCGATGGGAGATACGGTATCCGTTTGGAGAACATTGTCCTGGTCCGAGAAGCCAAGACTCCAAACAACTACGGTGACAAAGGATACCTCGGATTTGAACATGTTACCTTGTATGTTTGCGATTATCTTTCTTTCAGTGCCGGCTCCCAATGACAGTTCATTCGAATTTTTTTAGGTGTCCGATACACAAGAAGCTCATCGATGCCAGCCTCCTCAATGAGGAAGAGAAGAAATGGCTCGACGACTACCATGCTGAGACCTGGGATAAAATTTCTCCTTTGTTGAAGAATGACACTAGGGCTCTGGATTGGCTAAAACGCGAGACTTCACCCCTCTGAAGGGACGGTTCTGTCCAAAAAATCTCAAAATTTACTCAAATGTAACCTGTGTTTCTTAAGGTGTCCCTTTAAAGTCGGAATCGCCGATTGGCGCAGCTGCTTGTGTTCGATGCTTGAGCATTATGACGACATGGTCTAGATTTCAACGCGATTTTCGATGATCCGCTGTGCACGCCTTGCGATTGTCATTAAACAAGCTTCATGATGGCTTAAAAGAAAAGTCAACATGGGCTACCTTGTGTTAATCATTCTTAAGCATGAGACCGGACTGGGGTGGAGGAGGAGAATCCAATTGTGGAATTCATAGCGAAATGTCGTCTTCTTTTCCGGCCCGATACTGGTGTTTGTGGACTAAAATCCGAAAATAAATCAAATAATCGAAAGAAAAAGTGCACGAAGGAAGGAAGAAATTGAGCTTCAGAATAGAGTGGAGTGACTCTCCTGAAAGCTCTTTAGCAGCTTTTCAGGCTGTAGATGTATGGATAAAGGGAGGAGAGGGCTCATCGAGTTATTAGATTTATCAGAGGGGTTTTTCCTAATTTGGAAGTCGGGAATTGGCAGCGCTGAATTATTTACGAGTTTCTATTGGCTCAAGCGCCAATACTCGCTTAGTTGCGTGAGTAGAAATACAATACCCGGACCCAATTTCGGTTACGCGCCTTCGGCGCGACAGTTCAGTGCTCAGGGTGACAGTTGCAGGGATCAATACAGATGTGCCATGGGCACAAATATCAATAAGCACTTGGCTGCGTTTGCTCTGAAGAGTCTAGTAATTTTGCTACATGTGTTTAATGAGTCTCTAAATACTTCATATTTTAAAATCTCTCGAGGAGATTAGCCTCACGATAATAATGAGTGTCAACTTTGTGTGCGGCGATGGTTGGGGATGGGAATACATTATGTAATCAAGCCGAGTGTTCCGAGTATTGAATTTCGGTATTGTCCACTAGCACAAGTAACGAGCCTCTTTTCCTCTTCCTTTCGGCTCTGCGCTCCTTGGCGTAGAATAAGCATGTGACTGCCCAAAGCGCTTACCTTCTTTTTGATGGTTTGTAAAGCAGATTTCAGCATCACGATCCCTTCGATCGTGTATTCTCAGTCCATATTCTAGCGATTCGTTTGGTAGCAACCAAGATTGATGTGTCCCTCAAACCGTCAGTCTCATCTCGCGTTAGCAGTAGTTGCTGGGTTTGCCTTACTGTGCGTTCATACCTGAATTTGCGTTGAATTCTGTCGATTTTTATTACCAACTTGGTGCAAAGTGCATCAAAAATTGCGGCTAACAAATTTTGTATTGGGGTTTTAGATACACTATCTAAAGTAGGTGTATTACCTGGTGAAGTTGAAAGTAATGCATAAAAATCCACAAAATATAATATTTGCTTTACTAGTTATTCTCTCGAAATACGCAACATTTGAAGAGGTACGTTGGTTGTTACGAGTTGTTACGTTGCTACCACGCAGGTCGCTACAAATAGTACAATAATGGACGAGCTGATTTGGACAATACGCCATCAAAGTACGGAATTGTGACGCCGAAAGCAGCCTTGCATTGATGGCATTAACCTTGGCAGCCCACGCGACTTCCATGCGTTTGATGTGTTACTAGATCTTACTACCCAAGTCTATGATGGATAGAACTCCAGGCTAAATTCTCAGATGCGTATTGTGTCTCTACGCTTATCTTTGAGCACGCTGCTCTTGCTCTTATTGAAATGATGGCATCGTACGAGCGTTCGCAACGAGCCCCAGTCTCATGTCCTTCGAATTGATTTGACTGCATTTTGACGGTTGTATCATATGTTGCCTGCGTTCATTTTTTTCAAATCATATATAAACGACCTCCCATGGCATTCTTTCTTGAAGAAATCTCAATCGTCCTGCTTACATTATCCAACCTAAGACCTCTCTTTTCGATCGCCTGTCTCTGACCCCTACCTTTGAAGATGATGCATAAAACACTCTTCATTGCCCTCACGCTTGGTGCCATCTTCTCCGCCGCCAAACCGGCCCACAATAAACCTCCATGCTCCAAGACTAAGAGCGAGACCCATTCATCGACTTCCACCTCTCCACCAAGTTCTTCTACCAACTCTCTGGCAACTGATTCGTTCTGGAAGCCATCAGTCGGCCAAAGCTGGCAGATTGTCTTGAGCGGAGTCGTGAACACAAAAGTTGATCTCGTTCCCAACGTCGACATATTCGACATCGACGGGCAATCACATTCACAACAGGATATTGCAGCGCTGCATTCCAAGGGGAAGAAGGTTATTTGTTATTTCAGTGCAGGGACGGTCGAGGAAGGAAGACCTGACGTTGGATCAATCGAGCAGTATACAGGAAAGGTCTTACCGGCCTGGCCTAAGGAGAAATGGGTTGATGTTAGAGTGCAGGCTGTGAGGGACGTGATGGCAAACAGGATCGCAGACTTTGCAACCAAAGGATGTGACGCGCTTGATCCTGACAATGTTGATGCCTACGTTAGCACATTTCTTTCTTTTCTAATGAGATATCGGGACTAACTGGAGCCCAGAACAACGACAATGGCCTCAACAACTTCCAGAAAGACGACTCCATTGACTACATTAAGTGGCTTTCGACCGAGGCTGCCAAGCACAACATCCACATTGGTCTCAAGAACGCTGGAGAAATAATCCCGTCAGTTATCGATTCTGTTGCTTTCTCCGTGAACGAGGAATGCAATCAAATCAACGAATGCCAAGTTTGGGAAGCCTTCCCAAATGCTGGAAAGCCGGTTTTCAACGTCGAGTACATCGATGGTGGCGACAATGGTTCGAGCCGTCGCGACGTGGGTCCTGTTCGCCGTGTGGACTGGAAGCGTGATGGAGGACCCGTTGGGCAATGTCCAGGTACCAATGGCTTTTCGAGTGTCGTGAAGAAACTCAGCCTTGATGGCTGGGTTCGGTTCTGCGACGAAACCGAGGAAACTACGGCCTTAGTTAATTAGGGTACTCGATTTTTCTTTCTTGTTCCTTGACCTTTGCGTCCTTCTGTGTCCGCTTCCGTATTCGATCTTTATCGACATTGTTCATCGCGTCCAGGCAGCAAGATCCTGGAATACAAAAATAGTGTTGGAATTTCAAATTTGAGCATAAGCTCATCCGGATCAATATTTCCTGGACGTCAAAAACGAACCAGAAGCGAATTGAGCAACTCCGCGAAACTCAGGTTTGTGCAGGGGAGTCGTGAGAATTTACGCCAACCCCATTCGTTGCCTTGTTAATTAGCGCAAACAGCTTTTGAACTGCAACATCCAACATCTCCCTCTCGACTCGTCGGTTCTCCCAGTGTTTCGTGCTCTGCCACATAGTGCGGAGAAACGGTGGTCTGAGAATAGCTGACGCGCCTCGAGGACTTTTGTGGGCGCTGCGGATTTCGTTTGCTTTTCAACTTCGTGCTCGTCGTGCCACTGGCAAATTTTCAAACATTGCAAGCTTTTGAAGAATGTCTAATCATATCAACCCGACATTCTGTGCTCATTTCATAAATAACCGGTGTCGATTCGGAGATACTTGCAAGAATCGACACGATATCTACCAGTGCTCCTGCGGTTTGATTCTCCTCCTTAATGTGTCTAGAGATTCTCATGAACGAGGAAAACGTCATCAAATCCAACTTGCAAAATTCACGAAGGCCCAGGGAGAAAAGAAACGGAAAAAACGGGCTCCCAAAGGTCAAGGTACAAGCGGCATTAGTCACGATGTGCGACAAGACCACGCTTCAAGGCCACACGGACGCGGGCGTCCGCAGAATGATCAGCAGGTGAGCTTCTGAATACTACACACACATCTTCATTTTTTTCTTACAGCCTCAAAGGAACACATTATTGATGAACAACTTGTCAACTGCGAGAATTGTCACAGGAAGGTGGTGACAGCGGAGTACGACGCTCATGTCGCGAAGCATATCGAAGACCAACGATTGGATGCTCTTCGCATCGCTTTAGAGGAAGCACAGGACGACAAAGAAGGCGTCGCCGTTTCTGCTCGAAGAGGAGTAGACTTTGGCGTCCTAGATCCGGAACAAGTACAAACCGTCGAAGTCACCCTCTCTATCACGAGTAACAGCACCCGCGTCGTGCTGCACAGCAGCTACATGAAGACCTCAACTAGGCAGGACGAACATGGGACCAAGTCAGGATGATTCTCTTCGTTAAATAAATTGAGCTGACTTTTCCCTAGATTTTCTGCCCGAATGCGAGGGAAATCAAAGGTCGTACAACAAGGTGCCACCAGGAAACTCTCCGTCGTTTTTCACCCGTCCAACGAAGGGCACTACGAAGACACTCTCAATCTGGTCTTCTATCATCCTGAGAAAGAGGAAACATTTATAATTGCGAGAACCATTGAGGCCACTGTTGGTTCTCGTGAAGATTATGAACAGCTCCAAGCCAAGTCACCTTACAAGCGTCGAAAGGCCCTCAAGTTCCATCCTGTTGGTAGCATAGTACCCAGCTTACGTCCTCCCAACTGGACTGCTACGCAGTGGGCTGAAAAGCTTCCCAAGTTTGATCCGCCCTCGCGCTTGATAAAAGAAGCTTTTGGCCCTGATAACACCAGGCGTCCCTTGGCCAAGGTCAAGGCATTTATGCCGCAAGTCTTGAATGAGAAGACCTACGCTGCGTGGTTCCAAGTGTTAATCTTCGTGGATGAAGAACATACTCGGTATGGACTCGTTCTCTGAACATTATATCCTTTGTTGACGTTATATTGCCTTGGTTAGATTGGAGCTTGACAACTACTCCATGACTGATGTTCAGCTTGAACCTGATTATCCTCGTTACAAGTGAGACTGACTTTATATACTCTGCTGCAACCTAACCAGTACATGTAGGCTCCATGTTCAAGGCCTCGCAGAGAACCGGCCCTCCGTCCTTGTTGGCGATTTTATCCTCGTTAGTCCTCCGGAACCTGTTCAGACAATCAATACTCGCACCTGGTTTGAAGGTCGCGTACACAAGGTCTACGAAAACTACGTCAGTTTGAGGTTCGGCGACTCTTTCAGCACCTATAGAGGTACAACCTTCGACGTTCGGTTCGTTCTGAATCGTTTGCCATATCGACGAATGCACCATGCTTTGGTCAATAAATACGATCCGCCGCGTATCTTGTTCCCCGGCCCAGCTCACATACGAAACACTACGGCTGTAACGCCAGCGCAGATTGCTGAGATCAATCCTCGTAATCGGCCAATCAAAGAGGATGCTGAGCAAATGCAGACCATCGCTGCAATTGTCAACCAGATCCCGGGCAGCGTTCCTTTCATCGTGTTTGGCCCGTACGTGTTAGTTTCCAAGATGTTGAACCCTAGAAACTAATCGTCTTATCAGACCAGGAACTGGAAAGACTGTGACTATCATCGAAGCTATGCTTGAGCTGCTCGATCGCTATCCGGATGTACACATCTTGGCTTGTGCTCCCAACAATTCTGCTGCCGACACTCTCGCCGTGAAACTCATGCATCGAGGCCGGACAGAAGTCTTCCGACTCAACTCTCTTAGTCGTAAATTAGAAGACCTGACGCCCGACCTCCGACCTTTCTCTCTTATCAACGAAAATACCGTCTTCGCGATGCCAACCAAGGATGACCTCCTCAAGTATAGAGTCGTCGTCGCCACCTGCCTCTCGGCTGGAGTTCCTGCTAATTTGGGTATAAAGCGAGGGCACTTCACCCATATCTTTGTTGATGAGGCTGGACAGGGAAAGGAGCCTGAAATCATGGTGGCAATCAAAAGCAATGCAGATGATAGAACGAATATCATCCTTGCTGGTGATAATCAGCAACTGGGTCCAATCATCCATTCGCCTGTTGCAGGCGACCTAGGTTTGAGAAAGAGTTACCTCGCACGCTTAATGGAACGAGAAATTTATGACCTGAAGAATTTCCGTGGCAAAACGTAGCATTTCTTCCATTTTCATTCGTTGTTTAACATTGCTGATCTGCCTTCTACAGCATCGTCAAATTGGTCAAGAATTTCCGCTCGCACCCTGATATCCTTGCCTTCTCCAACCAACAATTCTATAGCTCTGAACTTCAAGCTTGCGGTAATCCTGTGCTCACTCATTCGTTGACGGACTACTCGGAATTACCCAAGAAGCAGTTCCCGCTCATGTTCCATGCTATAGTGGGCAAAGACGAACGCGAGGCTAGCTCGCCTTCGTTTTTCAACATCGCTGAAGCCACTCAAGTAAAGAAGTATTGCTTGTCGCTCATTGACAATAGAAAGAAAGGCATCAGTAAGTCTTACACTGATTACTTTGTGGATTCACCAACTAAATGTCTTCGCAGAGGCTGAACATATCGGAGTTATTACACCCTATCATGCTCAACGTTGCAAGATTTTGGACCTCCTCCGTAAAGACATGAAGCTTCGGGATATCAAGGTTGGAAGCGTTGAAGAGTTCCAGGGACAAGTACGAGCTTTCATAAACTTCTCTTCAGTATATGGGTGCTTATTTTGATCAGGAACGGCGGGTCATTATCATGTCGACCGTACGAAGTAATAAGGACTTCATCACATCCGACATCCGACGTTCTCTTGGCTTTGTTGCTCACAAGCAGCGTCTGAATGGTGCGCACCGGATAATCTTCTGAAATCGTATTTTGCTGAATATTTTTGTAGTTGCTCTTACTCGCGCTCAAGCCCTGCTGATCGTGGTCGGAAATCCGGTCGTTCTGTCTCTTGACCCTCTCTGGAGGGCCTTCTTAAGTTTCGTCTACCTTCGAGGGGGATGGAAGGGCAAGAAAATCGACTGGGACCCCAACGAACCGATAGATAACGACTTCGCGTACGACAAAGACAGAAGAGCCAAGATGGAAGGCGAGATGGAAGAGGACTTGGCGAAGATTCGTGCTATGATTATGCAAAAACACGCATATGACGGTGATCTCGAACTAGGCGACGACGAGGATGATGATGCGATGGCCTTCGAGAGGCCAATTCTACGTGAAGCCGAATGAAGACTTGCTGGCTCGCGCAAATGCTGGTTATCTAAATGAATATATTAGAAAACCTATTGCCCGATTGACGATTAACTATTACTTTCTGAATAAATTACAATATTTCTTGGCGTACAAATATCAAAGTGCAAACGCCGGCTAGAGCAATGTTCAGGAAATGGGTGAACTATATTATCAAAACGACTCACCTCAATGTCTCCGTTCATCGACCTTTCCCCCATCTTCTTCATCTTCGCCTGGCGTTTTTCAAAGCAAGGAATGCAATAGACAGATCGACTTGTCTGCGCAAAATGGTCTTCGTCCAAGTGATCGTAACACCGCCTACACCTGAAGCATTCAGAGTGATAATGTGATGGTCCTTCCGCGTAGACGATGTTTTGTGCAATAGGAAAAGTACATGCTTTACAGACATGTAGACAGCGCCAGCACAAGAGTAACCCATCTAGATCCTGAAACACATTCTCTTCCATTTGTATTCGAATACTGCACTTCTTGCACTTGTAACAATCAATGTGGAAGAATGAGGGACTATCACACGTGCTCAGCCTGATTAACCCCTACTCGTTAGCCTTAGGAACTCACCCGTTAGCTATGGCTAAGCCACCCTTCTTCCCACCCACGGGTAGTTCGCATGCGGGACACCGATGATCGTCAGAGACCATGCTTTCCAGAGCTTCTCCCTGCACGATGGCATGCTTCCGATGGAGATCAAGAACAGTTCGTTGTCGATTGTCGCCTCTTGTTTGATGAACTGTAGTCATTTCAAGTCTATACAGTAGAAGAGGGTGGGTCCACGAATGTAGTTATAGTGTGAAAGAGTTGGTGACCGTTTCAATGAACACCGCACGATGTCGTCGGGGTTTCTTTGGACAGCGGGCGCTGGCCAATCAAGAACCAAGTTAGGGGTTTTTAATTATTAAATGGGCAAAGCATGATCAATCTCAATCAGATCAGTGGCACAGCCACTCACTCACAAACAGCAGAGAAGCCTGGAAGAAGCCTCATCATGGTGATTGTGTCTATGGCACGAACACCAAATCCCTTATATGATAATGCCCGGGCGGTCTAATAATCTGGAGAGTCTAACATGCGAGATTGTATCTAGTTTGCCATGCAGGCGGCAGACTGCAAGGGGCGCCGGGTGAAACGTTTGCCTCGTGAATCTCATCAATGTGGTCAGCGTACCTTTGTGAGGCAAACTTTACAGGATTTACCGAAAAGGAAGTCGCTTTTGAACCTCATATAAGCGCTCACAACTGAATGCTTTTTGACACCTAACTCTCACTTCGAAAGCCCTCGGATCATAATGGCGCCAAAAGCCACACATATTATTCTTCCTTTGATCCTCATCTTGATCTTTGCTGCTCGGTCGCTCGCAGACGATACTGGGTGCCCACCAGGCGACGACATCATCTATTCTCCCTTCAAACCTTGGTTCCATTTCTTCACTGGCTCAGATCAACAATGTTGGAATTGTGCTTCGTGTGTTTTTATCAGAGCCGATGAAGCCCGAAAACAACAGTTTGCTGCAACGGCTCTTGTCATGGGGTTTATCCCTCTGACTCTCAAGGACATAGCATGGCCTGAACGTCGTCTAGTAAACATCTCACATCGACTTCCGTTTATCGTCGAGGTGGTCGTCAGGGCACTGGGGCTTGAACCTCACATTACGACTGCCGACGAGAAGACTGGCGACCCGAATCGCGTTCTCACAGAGAGACGCTCAGCCCATTCCTCAAAAGTCATTGCGTGGGGGTGGAAGCAAGAGAAGGCAGTGGTGATCACGATGGCTTGTATGGGCGCAATCTCACTCGCCCTAAGTTATGGTGCACTGGCAGCTGTGGAGGTCTTTTCGAAGCGAAGTGCGCTCGGATGTATTTACCCTATATTCATCGTGACATGGTATGTCGCCGCAATCTTGCCTGCAATCATTCATGTCATATTCGCCAACCGAGGTCCCTCGTCAAAATCGCTTTCGGCTGCCTCTTCCGAAGAGGAGGTCACAGAGTCGACGAGGCAAGGTCAAGATGAAGAAGATCGTACCAATTCGAGAGGTGTCCCGACCTTCGCCAACAAGAAAAAGCATTCACAAGATGGCGAGTCAGCTGTTCAGGGTGGGGGAGAATACTGGATAGTGCAGTTCATATGGGCGGTTTATTATATCGCCGGAACGCTCATCTTCACATCGATCATGGCAGTGACGGTTATCGAGCTTGTGGTCTGGTTCCTGTGTACCATCCTTGTGACGGGGGCTAGCAAGTTGCTTGGATTTTTTCTCTGTTTGGCCTTTGAATTCACTGGCGAGAGGCGCCATGTAGTCCAGGGGTGAGACGGTTTCGATCCACTATGTTCAATGTCTCAATCATCTTCGTGCAATCAGCGTATCAATTTGGACACTGAAATAATCCGTAGAGTACAGGTACCATCCTATCTCCAAATTTACACTCTTGTATCTTCATATAAATGACTCAACGACTTGTACTGCTATCGTGTAGAAAAATCGGCTACAACATAAAAGATGGGAAAGCATACAAAACAAGCAAACCGCAATTTCAAAGAGTTAATCATACCAATTTGCCATCCCCGTCAACTCTTCATAATGAAGTAAAACTTGGGCAACATCGCTACCGGTGAGAAACCGATTGGCAAGCAACATCTAAACACGGTTATCGAGCCATATGTGCCTAAATCCATGAATTGAACTTACCAGAAGCCAATATCTCAGTGCGTCCCAGCCTGCGGCCCGATGGATCATCTTCCAATACTCGTCAACAAAGGTAATGGTGCCTTCTAGATAATTCGCAATGAACTCGAGCCTTTAAGAGAGACGGATTAGCAATGCTGGGCACGAGGGATATGAACACGGACATACCTATGCAACATACTCCATCTAGCCCAAAGTGAATGCATAACCTTATATTCGTCTCGTATATCGTCAGCCTCGAATATCTCGCCCTCTCTATCTAGAACTTCCCAGGCCAGCAGACCAAATGGTTCCAGAGGTAATGTCCCAAGAAGATCCAAAAGACATTCACCGCCAGGACGACACGAATACCATACAGTTGGACCACCATACTCCGAGTGAGCAGGTAGATACGGTTTCTGTGCTGCAGGACCGCGAGGGTTTGATCGCGGAGGCGGTGTTGGATAACGTGGTCCTGGGCTTGGAGTTGTGGAGGGTCCCGGTGTAGCTGTTCGACCAAGTGAGGTTGATGATGCTACAGTAGAAAGCGTTGCAGTGGCAGAAGTTGTAGAGGTCGTCAGCGAAGTTGAGGAATACGAGGTTGCGCGACTCGTCAAAGGAGGTGGTGTCGAGAACTTCACGACTGAAGGCGTTGCGGAAGGCGTTGCAGAAGGTGGTAGTCTGCTTGCGGGAGAGAAAGCACCACGGTCAATCCTGGTCGGCAGCGGCAGGCGTTGAGAGGGGGTAGCTGTTGTTGGCGAAAGAGTAACATAAGGTAGAGGACTGGAAATCACATTCGCTGGAGTCGGTGTAGTTTCGGCTGTTGTTGGTAGAACTGTTGACGAACGCTCCGGGGTACGAGGTTGTTGAGGCTGTTTAATGCTGCTGGGAAACTCCGGGAAAGTACTTTCTCGAATTGCAGACGCTCTTGAGCTGGGAGTCAAGATAATCAGAACTGCCAAGCTATGTATAAAGACAACCGCTTACTGGAATGTTTCAGGGACTGTCAGAGTCAGTAGCCATGATTGTCGCTCCTGTACGAGGACTTCAGTACAGCACTGAAAGTGAAGGCCGGATTTCACTAACCTCGTTCTCGTCTGCATCCTCATCGACGACCTCTTCCCAATCCCAAAATACCTCTCGATGATCCCACTTTAGATGGCAATCCAACATTTCCCTTGTTTCGAATTCATCAAACAGCGTGCACAACGGGCAGAGCCATTTGTCCAACTTCTCTGGGCTCTCATAAGAGCTCTCGCCAACATGTTCGTATATCACCGACAGAGATACCTTGCCCTTTCTCAAATCCCGATATATGGGTACAAACAACGCTTCGCATCTCTTCATGAACCCTTGCTTCAAATTCCTCCTCAAAAAAGGTAGCCGACGAGTAACTTGCATGCGAATAACACCAAGAGTAAGGGCTTCGACTGCCTCGAGAAGCTGGTCATGCGGAATCGGGGTAGTTTTGTTAGGGTGCCTGATAGTCTGGGCGTTCCCGATATCATAGAGAATAGCACGATCGTCAAGCTCGTTTTCAGGATCAGGCTTGAGTTGTGCCAGTGGGATAGTGATTTTTGGTGCAGTCTTCAGGACGGGAGCTTGAAGTTTCATTTTCATAGCTGGCGGCGGGCTATCGAGAATCATCAAGTCTGGCGAAGTTGATACACGTGCCGTTTTTTTTGCACCAGCCCTTTTGGTGGTAGTTGTGATTAGCAAGGTTTCTACACTGCGAGTTTGGCTCTGGTCTTCAAGTTGGTCTTCTCCATCGTCCGAATCGATTTCCATCTCCGACCCATCCGGACTGCTGGGAGGAGTTACATCCATTGATTTGGTTTTCCTCGCACCAGATTTCCTGGCTATCTGTGGTCTGGACAGCGGTAAGTTAACGAGATGCATTTAGAGATCGAAAATTAACGAACTTGTTGTTTATCGGTTCAGGTCGATTGACAGATTTTTTCGGCCTTTCATCCCCAGTACTCTCTTCTGCCTCTTCTCCGTTTGCAGAAACAACTGTTAACTTGAGCCCTGGTCCGATTCGCGCTGTTATTCTTCCTGGATCATCTATGCTGATGGTTATTGTGTCTTTGTCGTCTACCGGTCGACGAGAGGATGTCGAGGAAATGCGACGTGCGGCACCGCCTAGTGCATCTCCTTTAACCTTTCGAGACCTTTGTTCGTGATCTTCATCTAGCATCTTCCACAGCGGCTTGAGTGGCGTCACGTTTTTGCGGAAGAATGAAGTGGGTGTTGAGAGAACGGGTTGCGCTTGCTTGCGAAGTGATTGAGGAGTTGAGCCTGCCTTCCTTGCAGTTACTGGGGGAAAAGGTTTTATTAGCTTTACTTCCGGTTCAAATGAATGGATTGTTACCTGGCAAATTGGCGATAGGGCCAACTAACTGATGTCGAATAAAAGGGTAAGATGAACTTGAAGAGGTATTTGATCTTCGCTGTGTAATCAGCGGTAGTCAGAATTGGAACCTTGACATCCAAGTGATCAACGAACTCGCCTGCTCAAATCGTACGCGAGGAATCGATTGATTTGGAACATCCAAACCTCGTTGGTGGGCGTTCCCGCCAGGAGCAACTCCGGACTGTGTTGGCCGAGGTTGAACAGAAGTTGATTGAGTTGGTCCAAAGGCAGAACCAGACCCTGATTTTCTGGCTGTAGTCGTATTGGAGGGTTCAGCTCGTATTCTCTTCTCCATATCAGTCGGATGCTGTGCGGCTGGTGGACGATTGTTTGACACATCTTTATCCACAGGTCTTCTGTTGCCCAAAGTCGAGCTCCTGGAAGGAAGAGCTGGTGGACGACTCGCTGCAGCGGAACTACCTGCAGGCGATATGGAGCTACTGCTAGCAGAAACTGCTTTATTCTTGGTTAAATCTCGAGGTAGCGTGGGCTGGCTGACAGATGCAGACTTTCTTCCCGTCTGAGCCTCATTCCCTGAAGTCAGAAGAAATGTATCAGAGCATAATATATCGCGAATTGATTAAAATGAGCGAGAATAATCCAATCGCGCACCAACCTGAAGCTCGTCGTTGCCCGCTTGATTCTGCCGCCTGCCCAATGCTATCACGATGACGCCGATCGCCCTGCATGCCTCTCCACATCAATTCAGGTCTTTGAGCAATCAAATTCTCGCAGTATCATATTACTGCGCTCAAATGCTCATAACGAAATAAATTTCAGGTGGACGGATTGAAAGTTCAGAACTTTGACGTTCAAGTCCCTTTAAACTCATCAGAACGTTGTGACATGAGTGACATAATCACAGGGATCAGGTGGTCGTAACGATCGCGTTGGTTTACGCTCCTTCTATTGATCATCAACATCCACCAACTTGAAGATAAACCAGGGTGTCAACAGAAAATCCCGGAGATCTTTTCACAAACTGCAGAGTTCGGTCCAAAAACCTGGATAGTCTGCGATATCTAAATCATTCACTCCACGGACTGTCTGTGAAACCTTTCTTACTGTAACGATGTGAGCAGAGCATCCAGACTTTCATCCCGCTCTAATGTATTCATGGCTCCTTTAGGTCGAGAGAAGGTTGGAATTTGAGAAAACAGAGATGTGACATCGTCAGGTTTTAACTCGAACCTAGCTCTTTCCTCACTACTGTTCTTCATGTCTCGGAAACATTTACAGGGATTCTGTGGATCATGTCGATCACTTGGTGGTTGGCTTCAAAAGGAAAATAGATCTTGGAGGGCAGACTTCGATCATCTCTCTTGGGCGGGAAACACAAACAAGACCAACTCCAGACGATTATAAAACAAACCCGCCAGCCTTTTCTTGTCCTCAGCTACTCTTGCCTCCGGACCACAACCATCGCTCTTTTTGGAGGCTGACCGCACTGTTGTCGCTCAAATACAAACGCATGCCAACTCCTCACATCGCCTAATGCCAATCCTCCTCCCTTCAAACCTCACTATCGACCACGCCGCCAGTCGGGGCGACATAGTATGCTCTTCCAGATCCAATATCGCCGCCAGACTCGTACCACTATAATCCTTGCTTGGTCGACTTTGCGTGCATTGTCGACGGGCAGTTCGACCACCTGAATCCACATTGCTGTAATCACCTTGTGGTGAAGGGTCGGTTTGAGGGAACAGTTGAGCTCGATCATGTCCGCTCCCTCTTGCGGCTGTCGGAGAGGTGTATGACTGACACCAATGTGGGCTGCGTTGGCTGGTTGTCCTTAGCGGGGCGATTCAACGGCGTATGCATGCATGTTGGGCTCACTCGGCCTTTGGTTGGTGGCACCCCCCGTTCGGCGAGCGAGTTCTCCTATCGGAGGCTCATACCACTTGGTGACCTGCCTGGCTCAGGAGCCCTGTGGGAATCGCTGGGGTGAGAAACAGTTTAAGTCAAGACTGGTAGTCCGAGACCGTGTTGAGCATGCCTTGTTTGCTTCGTCTGGTAAGTGGTCGATTGGTGCAACCTCATTCTCTATGATCTACTTCAAACCTCTTCGGCTCAATTAATCGGCTTTCAAGACGTTTTCTTCAAGTGTTACTCTGGTGTGTATCAGGTTCATCTCGATGTTTGATTATCTTTAACGCCGGTCAATGCAGCGCCTCCGGATTACCTTTTTCAAACCATATACCACCGTTCTTTCGCTTACTCTTCTCGTTTCAAATCATTCCACTTCTTCATGCTCGTTATCTTATGAATACCTTTTCTTTCTTTTCTTTCTTCCTCCCTATCTCTTACACACATTACCATTTTGGCTACCAACTCCACATTCCCTTCTCAATACCTTTGGAAAGGGCGCCCACCCCACAATACCCCATTCTGCCTCGACGCATCCATTTCGTTTATCATTGTCTACGCACTCAACGGATTCTTCTCCACACAGTCTTGCAAACTGTCCGAGAATCCAAACCAAGGCGTCCTTGGGCTTCCGTAAGTAATGTTTGTGTTCTTTCGCTGCAGGTTCTGATTCGTCGCAAGTCTCCGGACTTCAAATCAGCAGCTCACAACATCAGACTGCCATTCACTGCTGGGTTCATCTCGAGTTTAAGATGGTGTGTCTTTCTCTGGCAGCATAGGCGATGACTAACGATTTCTCTAATATCTCTTAACGATCTAACAGCGACCTGATGTCCTATGGCGAAATGATTGTTTCTGTCGAGACCTGTTCTTCGCAATTTTTGATGGGTTTATTTTTGCGGTAAGGATTTTTGACCCTTTAGATCCTGAGATTGACTTGCTTACTTTTTGTTAGACCTGCCGCTCTCCGCAGTCTTTCGAAGAGTTCTCTCCTATCCTGGCTGGCGTGCCGATGTGATCCCCTATGTAATGGTGTGCATCAATGTTAAACTGTACATACTTGTAGTTTTTCGTGTTCTGATCCAATCATATTTGTGTCGTCCTCTTGAGTGTGTAAGTCTGAGTCATACAATAACTGTCGAAATTATTTCCAAACATGGAAGGCCATTTTCAAAAAAGGGAATAAATCGAATCTATTTCAAGCCGTATTGGTCTCGATAATCCTTCATGCTCTGCAGGTCGTTCGCCAGTCCTTTCTGATCTAACCAATCCATCAAATCTTTCATCTTCAGCACCGACAAGACTCTCCCTTTCCCAATCAGATTTTCGATCTCAATAACCGTGCTACTTCGCCCATCTTGACCAACTTCTTCTCGATCCAATGCCTGCACTACGCCAACAACCTGACCACCTTGTCTTATTATGGTGTCGATAGCACCTCTAATTGCCTTTCCCGAGGTCATCACGTCGTCTAGAATCACAACTCTCTTCCCTTTCACGTCGGCTCCTACCATGTTACCACCTTCTCCGTGATCCTTGGCCTCCTTTCTGTCGTACGCGTAGCCGATTGAAATTTTGTGGAGAGTGAAGAGTGTCAAAGCTGTTGTAGCAGCAAATGGTATTCCCTTATACGCCGGACCGAACAGGACGTCGAACTCTGGAAATGTGGCGTTGGCGATCGCGTCTGAGATAGTGGTAGCGTACGCAGTAGAGAGTGTGGCGAGGATTGGACCAGTGCATAGATGTCCAGCGTTGAAAAAGTATGGTGATATCCTGATTTCGAGATTAGATCAAGACCATAATTTTCTGGCGTATTTTTACCGTCCTGATTTTAGCACAAATGAACCGAATTTGAGGGCGTTGACGGACATTGAGTGCTCTATGAGATCCGCTTTGTAACTCTTTTGAGTTTCCGCCATCGTTGTTAATGACTAGAGTGGCATGTTTCGCCAACGTCAAGGAGCATTGGTGCTGAAATTGTGAGATTAGATAAAGCAAATTTGGTGATCCGATCTCTCGGCTTTTTTACAATGACGATCATGATCAAGCTCAGTTCTGCTTTTTTACATTCACGTCTCTTGAATCTGATAAGGGGGAGATAACTCTGAAAGACGTAGTTGATCTGAAGGAATGTCCAATGGTTACATAGTTTCGATGTTATCTTTAACGTCGGTTAATGCAGTGTCTCCAGATTACCATTTTCAAACCATATACCACTGTCCTTCCGTTTCATCATTCCAAAAGATTTCATATTCGTGTTTTTACATTATCTTTACTTCTTCTTTTCTGCCTCTTTTGTCCCTTCTACTTCTCACTACATCATCTTCGCTCATAGTTCACCACACTTGCTCGTCGCGCTTGAATACCTCTCATCTCGTTTATGGTGGCTTACAGCTCTCGTCACTCTCGTTCAACCTCATCTCGCCCAGCGTTTGGGCGCTCACCTAACAATATTCTTCCGTAAGTTCGCTTTTTCTTTTCGTCGCGAGTTCTTATACCTCTTCAGTATTCGAGTATCAACTTAAATGAGCTTCGTGATCTTTGGCCTCCATCGCCCCTGCCTCTTCCGAATCTGCGGGGGTATGTTCTCACTTGTCCCAGTTGACAAAGACTGAATTTTCCTCTAGTAACTTCACCAATATTAATCAACGATCTCGCGTGCTGTGCTTCAACAAATGTTCTCTCTTTCATATGCTTTACGCAAAGCAGAACGGGCTGACTGCACTCAATATGTACGGCGCTTCAGGCGTGGAGACTGACTTACTCACTGCTCCATCTTAGACCCGGATCATCTTTCGAGAACCGAAGGTGGTCTGTTTCGTCGTGAATGTCGGAAAGTTGAAAACCCCATATTTATTTGAGTAATTAAAGACAGCGTGACATCTGTCACGCATGTTCTGCTTTGGAGGATTGGGAGCATATGACTGCTCAAAACTAAATGGAACATGATTGAAGGATATTGTACACTAATGAGACGTACAAAAATTTCCCTGAGTGTTGTGCGAGGAGATACGAGCGTTCAATTTTGCTAATCGGCGCGACTGCATTATAATTGGCGTGTGACCGCTCTTCCACCTTCAGCATCCACCTTTCAAAGCCTCAAGATTTGCCAGTACGGCCATTAGAAGCCTGAAGGTACCTAGCACTAATTACATTAGATTGGTGCGACTACTTGCTAATCACGTGGTTTTCAACTTTCCGACCTTAAGGACGTGGAAGTGCGATTACTTCATAGTCATGTGTAAATATTGGACTTCTATCGGATCTGTACTGGTACACTATTCAAAGTGATCGCATTCTGAACCAATTTCGGTTACAGCGCCCAAGGTAATCGCTCATCTTGCGAGCTGTTTGTCATGATTTATGACTCTGGCGTGAGTGGATTAGGTTACTTGCCCTCACTAATTCCATACAATACACGAGTATGAATCCGGCAATAACGGAAATCTTCTATTGTCAAACCCACTGGCATGGACCTGCTCTCTGATCAGCCATTGAATTTTTCACACCGCTGAGTCAGCGTTGACGTTGAATCTATTGCCAAGCACTCTCCTCGAAAGCTTGATTACGATCCGCGTCTGGCTTCGACGGGATATAAACGCCTGGTTTAAATATCACTATTTGACGAATCATCATGTCGCAAACCCAAACCCAGGCAGCTCTTGTGATTCCTGAACATCTTTCTCCCTTGAAAATCATCCAGATCCCAATTTACACTCCTGACCGTGGAGAACTTTTGGTCAAGATTCATGCCGCTGCTCTTAACCCTGCCGACTGGAAAATCCAAACGGAGGAGTATCTTGAATGTATGGATAAATTTCCTGTCGTTATTGGCCTTGACCGTGCGGGAGAGGTTGTTCAGGTAGGTGAAGGCGTACAAGGCTTTAAAAAAGGCGATCGAATGTGCGTTTCTTCGATATTCGTTGATTAAAAGTAAGCTAACTTTCCCTGGTTTCAAGTGTAACACCCTCGGCCTTCGTAAGAAGCCGATATCAAGGCTTCCAGCAATACGCCATCGCGGATGCTGCCTTTACCGCTAAGGTCTGAGGAACACCTTTGTTCATTAGGCTCTTACTGAACTCACTGGCGCGCAGATTCCATCCAACATTACCTACAGTCAGGCAGCGACACTGCCAATCGCACTCAGTACGGCCTTTAGTGGCCTTTTCGCAGAGTTTCCCTATGGAGCTGGCTTTCCCGCACCGTATTCAGACGAAGACCGCAAGACTGGTGCGGGCAAAGCAATTCTTATCATTGGTGGTGCCTCTTCTGTTGGCCAATTTAGTACGACTATCGACCTCTGCGTTTTACACCACTTGAAGTGCTGATGACAAGAAACTGATATTTAATAGCCATACAGTGCGCCAAACTCGCTGGATTTTCGACCATTATCACCACTGCGTCCTTAACAAATGCATCCGCTCTCAAATCCCAAGGAGCGACTCACGTCATCGATAGGTCCCTGGATGCAGAATCTGTCATTTCTCGAATCTCTTCCATTAAACCGAGTGATCCTGTTGAAGTTGTGTTCGACGCAATCGGCCTTAAATCAACGGAGAAATTTGGCTTCGAAGTCCTCGCTCACTTCAAGCAAAACATCTTCGTCACGTCAGACGCTGCCCCCTCAGAATTGGCCGCTGCTCGAACATCAGTCAAAACCTCAAAGATCATTGCTGCTCCACAAATGCCATGGAACAGTAACTTGCTTAGTAGCTTATTCCATGACAAGCTTTACGAATGGCTGGAAGCAGGCGTGATTAAGGTGATATCTTTCTTACGATTGGGGTGATTTGAAACTTACTGGCCTTTGTAGCCCAACAGATTGGAAGTTCTTGATGGTGGCCTTAATGCAGTCTACGAAGGTATCAAACGGCTTGAGAACAACCAAGTTTCTGGAGTGAAGCTGGTTGTGAATCCGCAAGAGACAGCGTGATGTTATGGATCAATATACTTATCTTAGAACAATACTGCAGCTGTTATTCAATCTCAAAGAAAAGAACAATATCATCACGGGCTCTTTTGTTAGAGAACTACTCCACTACTATTTTGCGAATAAACGCGCCTCCTCTGAGTCTTCACCTCGCATGAGGAGATCACATCACGACCATCTTGGCTCAGTGTCCGTTGCAACTGTCGTGCAAGTAGGCGGTGATAGAATTACATCAAGATCCGATGCGATGAACTGTAAATAACTCCTGGTAATGTCGAGACTCTGGTTTTACTCAGAGCACACAGCAAGAAGCATAGCCAAAAGTTATGGACGAAGTTGGGAGGGAATTCAGTGGAGTAAACGTGAAACGAATACAGGAATTGAAGATGATCGCCGCGTACTTGAGAAGCTCTAATTATCTGCACAGTCTTGAAGAAGTTAAGTCGGCCAAAGATTGCCGCTTAGCAGCGTTCGAGTTTGTATCAAGGATTAATCTTGTTGCGAGATCAGCCACTGATAAGCAAGAGATTGTATACTTAACTTACTCTGAATCAGAAGCAAGGCCGCCCAACAACGCATGAGACCAAAACAAGCGCTTCTGAGTGACAAAACTTTATTTTCGGGTTCCTATTGGAGGATACCGCATTACTTCCTTCTGCGCGGCGGCCCAGCAGACACAGTTCTCCCATCACGGAGATCAGGAAGACGGGATCGCCAACCATTTTGTTCAATTCATTTCGGACATCTCGTTGGATCAAGGGGCCAAGAATTGCCAACAATATGAAAGTTCAAGCGCCCACAATGATCTAGAAGTTAGTAGGAGAATTCAACTGACGCAGCTGAGCAAGAGGATATCGTATTTAACCATACAAATTGGTAGGGTGCATCGGTTTGTGCAATGATGAGCCTTGAGTATTATTGACCTGCCGCTCTTTTGGGATAGGCTTGAATATTTTTTGAAGGAATGAAACAGATGCAGAACTTACCAAAAGGTACTGAGTCGACAAACCACCGCTTGGCATTGGCGATATCCCTCTTGACACGAGAAGCATGAAACATACGGAGCGCCATGTCCCCAATCAATGTTGAGTCGATTAAGACTCCGTCTCTGAGTACTTCGACTTCTTGGGATGCGCCCAGACGAATTGGCGACGTTTGAAGTATTGAGTCGTTGGAGTCGTTTATCGGTCCCGAAAACTAGTCGGTATGCAGGAGGTTCCTGATTAGGGCCAACTTCAAGGTAACTTGTCAGATATCGAAACTTCTTCCGGAGGTATACAATAGAATGATGTTCAGGATGAAGAGAAGCAAACTAAGGTATCGAACCTGATGAACCTGATGTAAGAGCGTTTGCGTGGGATGTGTATGAAATAGACTTCGAAAAACGAGGATCTGTGGCACTAGTGAACCAAATGCAGAGCACCCGAAGCTAGCAGGTGCAGAGTGCCGATGATCCAGTATTTAAGGCGCTAAACTGCCATACGAAAGTCAACCGCCAGAGATTGCCTTTCTCCTAAGATGCCAGCCCCATGTCCACTGCTTGGTAGGTCTGAAAGCCTTGTTCGCTTGTTCTTCGCAGCAGTCACCTAAATCAATGATAGAAATGCCCCCTGGTGATTTCAGTAACCAATTCGACTTTCCAGCTATGTACGTACCTGACAAATGTGAAATGTTAAAATGCTCATCGGCCAACGACAGAAATATGGCCGCAGCCCACAATATGTTCATCCAGGGGGTCAATGCGATGGCGACCCACGCTCCATATGTGACAGACAAAAAAGTTCAACCATTCATGTTGTTCTGTTTGACCGTCGTAAGTGATTTTATAACTGTACATCTTACAGCTAATCTCGGGTTGGCGCCGGGCTGTAGCTAGGAAATATTCATCATCACCACAGAATCGAGGAAACTTTCTACTTTGAAGCACTGGAGAAGAAACTCGGAGAAGGTTATCTAACGGAAAGTAAGGATGAACACGAGACTTTTGTTCCGCAGATTGAAGCGACCGAAAGTTGGTTGGAAGATGTTCGAGACGGAAAGACAAAATACCTTGGCAGCACGTTACTGGCGCAGATCAACTCGTGGGCGGATGACATGGTCCATCATCTCAATCATGTAAGTTGATTGCCTCACATGTTTTCTACCAAGGATGTTGATGAGCGCCTCAGGAGATCGAGAAGTTAGATCGAAATAAGATCAAGGAGTGTTTCACTGAGAAAGAGCTGAAAGCGATAGATAGCGAGTTTATGAAAGTTGCTCTGAAAGATGCCAATTTTTACACGTCGCTGCCAATGGTTCTCATCTGTGGAAACCCTGCGACGCCTTGGCGAGTTTTTCTTTCTTTTAGCAATGGCAACATGAACCTCTCTAATGGATGTGTTTATTTAAGGTTTCCACCGTTTCCACTCCCTCTGATATGGGCTATTCGATATTGGTACTCTAGAAGACATCGTGAGGCTTGGGAGTTTGGGCCGCTCGATCTGAATGGGAAAGTGAAGCCATTACCTTCGTCACCAAAATAATATAAAGTGGTCCCCCAGAAATATTACTTGCAGATGACTTACTGTTTGTGTCACATTGATACAAACCTTCCCATTCGTTATTGTACGGCTTCACCTGCCTTTTCGACTCAACTTTTCTCCCGAATTTTATCATGGCATGGTGAAGAAAATGCTTCCAATATATTTCAGCTTACTACTCATTCAGAGCCTTGCTTGCAGTGAGAGCTTGATGAGAGCAGTGCTTGCATATTATTGTTGAATACAAGAGTAAATTAGTTGATGGGCCGGCTACCCGCATTTATACTCTCGTTGTTCTTGACTTGTGTTCACCATCACTTCAATGCCGGACTTGCTTTCAGGCTTTCAGTGCTACACGCTAGTCTCCAGCGCTCATGTCCCTTTCCGTTCCTTGAACACCTAATAGTGACTGACTTGTCATAAAATGGGAAAATCGCCTGTGAACAATGATTTTTGCTAGCATCTTCCACTTCGACGAATTGGTATGCCAGTTTCTCTTTTTCAGGATATATGGTCATTGACGGCATGCTTAAGAAAAGGTCCGACCTCACAATCTTTGGTCCCCAGCTCCCCGTGGCGGCCATCGAAGAGTGGACAACACCTCCGTCATTGTCGCCCTTACAGTTGGAGAGCGGAACCAACTTGCCCGTCGACAACACAACATGGCTCAGACTTGCGGAGCTCTCGCTCTCGCTCATCACACCAGCTTACCCAAGGCTGCTCAAATTCCTGCTTACACGTTAGGCCCAGGATAACTTTTTATCAAACCTTGCGCTGCTGACCTCAGACACGCGGATTGGAGACTTCGGACGTCAAGCAAGATCACGAAAGGATTCCCTGCTGTACTTGGACTGCTTTGTGAAGGCGGTCATTAAAGTTGGGAACGGTGTTGAAGGCTTCGCGAACGTACGTTTTGTCTTCAGTCCTTTTGGTATCTCAGAGTACCTAATGTTGGATTCGCAGTGAAAAGTCGTATCCTTTTACGAACGAGCTGTGTCAAGACTTTCAAATCAGCGTGTCACTACCAACAGTTCTGTATGTCTGTAACTGGCAAAGCTTGTTATGCCCCTCACGTTACTGTTCGAGTTACTCAACTTTCATTTAGATTCCGCCGATGTTTTGCCGAGTTATATAACCTCCAGTCAAGCGAGGAACATCCCGATCTGCCTTGGCGCCGCCTTTGGCGCTCTTTATCTGATGTTTCTTTGCAGAACACTCTGCATATACCATGGGCGCAAGAAGGTGCCAGGCGGGACAATCTATAATATTTCCCAAGATGGAAGAAAACAAGACATAAAGTATCGAATATGATGCATGATGAACAAATGAGATGTTGGCGTGGGAGGTCAGTGAAAGCAACCGGGGATCTATAGTACTAGTCCTGATGATTTTCAACGAGCCCAGGGTCTGGATGCTTATCAGGGGGTATAAAGTGGCTAGGGTTCAGTATTTAAGGCTTCAATTACCACACAAAAGGCAAAGTTCAGTAATACCCTTCCTTCCAAGATGCCAGCGCCATATCCTTTGATAGGTAGGTCTAAAAACCATCTGTTCAGCAGCCACCTGATTCATGATAGAAATCCCCCCTGGTGATTTCAGTAACCAGTTCGACTATCCAGCGATGTAAGTACTTAAACAAGCATGAAAATCTGAGACGCTCATTGACCTGTCATGATATGGCAGAAGCATGGCTGCCGCCCATAACATATTCATCCAGGGAGTCAATGCGATGGCAGCCCACGCTCTGCATGTGACAGACGAGAAGGTCCAACCGTTCATGTTGTTCTGTTTGTCAGTCGTAAGTATTTTTCTCAATTTAAATCTTCCAGCTATCCTGAGCGATGTAGCTAGAAGTCGTCCATCATCATCACCGAGTTGAGGAGACTTACTACTTTGACGCGCTGGAGAAAAAACTTGGAGAAGGTTACCTAACGGAAAGCAAAGATGAACATGGGACTTTTGTTCCGCAGATCGAAGCGACTGAAAGTTGGTTGGAAGATGTTCGAGACGGGAAGACGATATATGATGGCAGTGGCTTTCTTGCACAGATCAATTCATGGGCGGACGACATGATTCATCACCTCAATCACGTAAGTCAATTGCGCCACGCGTTCTCTTCTACACTAACACTGCCTAAGGAGGTCGAGCGGTTGGATCGAGAGAAGATTAAGGAGTGCTTCACAGTGAACGAGCTGAAGGCAATTGAGAGCGAATTTATGAAAGTTGCTCTAAAAGACGCCAATTTTTACACTTCGCTTCCTATCCTTCTTGTCTGCGGAAATCCTGCTACACCTTGGTGAGTTCTTTGGGAATGATACTATGTACCCTCCTAATTGACATGTTTATGCGAGGTTTCCGCCGTTTCCGCTCCCTCTCAGATGGGCTATTCGATACTGGTTCTCCAGAAGGCACCGTGAAGCTTGGGAGTTTGGGCTCCTCGACTTAGATGGCATAGTTAAGCCATTGCCTTCTCCACCAACATAACAAAAGAACACCTCTGGGTATCTAATTGCAGATACGGTGTGCTCTTTCGTGTTATCAATATGAAACTGCCTTAATTCATGATTTGGTTTTCGCCTTCAGTCTCCTAGACTATTATGCCGGGTCGCTGTTTCGGAGCGTCTGTGATACTGGCCCGATCTTCTCTATTTCCGGCACTTAGTGTAGCATGCCTTTACTATACCTATCAAAGAGTAAGTAAACTCCCGGGATTTAAATATTAGCTGGTTCGTCGTCATTTTCGGAAATATTGAAGGCATCTATTTTTCCTATCTTACTCAGATTGTTAATGTGGAGAACCAATTATCTAAGGTACCACTTTTGAAATGCGACGATCATCTACCTTTGAGGTTCACTTGATAGTCAAAACCCCCTGAATTCGAAAGCGGGACAAGCATTTCGGGATCAGATTCTGGCAGCGATTGCGCCTCATTCAGACGAAGATTAGATTAGATGAAGCCATAGACACCACGTGACCTTCGAACCTTTCGCTCATGCCGAACACCAACTTGACCGTCACTAATGAGTACAACTTTTATCTGTTTGTCAATCTATCATCTTCATATTGTTGTGCTCCAGAGATATCACGACCGACTCCTCAGAAGATACATGGTGTCCGACTCATAGTGGCAGTCACCGAAGAGCCTAAACCTAAATCACCCACAACTTTCCTCACGTCTGCAGAACCTGGACCGCCCCGAACACCTCTTGTTATCCGCTCGGTCTCATCGTGCCAGGCCACTCAGATCTCGATGTCTACTGCAGGCGCAGGACGACTTGTTATCAGAGCTGCCGCTCACCTGGATAGGAAATTTTAGACGTTAAGCAATGTTGTGAAAAGATTCTTGGCTATGCTTTCCCTGGAGAATGCGGAGAGGCCGTTGAAGTCGGGCAAGGCCGTGTGTAATGGTATGTATCTCCATGTCGTGGTTCCTATTCCAATCCGGCGTACCTAACATCTAGATTTGCAGTTCAACTTCAAGTCTCTTATCCATTTGAAGGCCCTGTGCAATACCCGGTCCATAAAATACAATCAAGCGGCCACTTTTCCAATCTGCCGTGGCATCGCCTTCAAACACTGACGCAGCCTTAAGTTTTAGCGATGCAACACGTCAACTTCATTGATTATTCGAGAATTCTCGATACTGCAGCCTGGACTTGCAGGAACATTTGTTGTTAGCTGGAGGATCCGACACAGAGATTGGGCATCGCCGTACTCGACTAGTGATATTCACGAACGGCCCCAGTTCGAAATCACAAACTTTGGAATTCGTCAAATCTCAGACTACTACTGCTGTTGCAGATGCTGTCTGCGTTCCAGACCTTCATTGCATTTGGACTGCAAGGCCTTGAAGGACTATTTCAAACCGAGTTGACGATGTAAAAACTGGGGGCCTCGCATGTTTCTTACCCGTGGATCTTCTCAGAGGCGTTTAGCTGTGATCTCTGCGGACCTGAGGGGACTCCAGAAGTTAGAACAACCGGAGTCAAAACTAGCCCGACTCACACGCCGTTCGGTCAAACGCCCTGGGGGCTATGCAACCCCCCCGCAATGGGGGGAAAACCTCGGCCGTCAACTTATTGTGATTGATCGTGTGTCAGCAACAAGAATATCGCACTTGGATTAGCGCTCAGATATCAAAACTATATTTGGGGCCTTTGAATGAAGTCTTCAGCCTTTATCCCAAGATTAGTGAAGGCATTGACCTAATCGCCCAGCCTCAGAGTCAACCTTATCTCTCTTCTCTCAATATCTGGCCTTCCATCGTGCATAGCGTTCATCAATGCATCGGTATGTTCCTTTCTCTAAATTAGGGAAGCACCATGTTCACGAACCACAGCTTCTCTTGCCCATAGCTGTGCTTACGCTGTTAGTCACTCTGTCACACAATGAACAGTAATAGAATTGTGTACAAATTGAGTTTGTGCTTCATCCTTGGGGAAATGGGGCTGAATTCCATACAAAAGGTTTGTCACCTCAAAGTCTACTCCTTCAATCGGTGTGCTCTCCCTTCTCTTTTTGTTGCATTTGAAAGTTTGATTTGATGTTGAACAACGATCGGCACCCTCTCGCGGGTAGTAAGATCTGGCTTACTGGTTCGTGCATCTGTACCACCACCATTGGTAATCTAATTTGCTGACTAACTGTAGACATCAGCGTTAATCTCGAGTCATGTCCTGGACAATCGTTGCCGCCTATCAAATCGATACTCCTTCTTATGTTTACCTCTGAAAAGGAAATATCCAGTCTCCTCCCAGAAGATTTTGTTCAAAGTATATTGTCGCCAAGGGGGTTATTCAGAATGTTCATTGGGATGTGAGTCTGACAGTGGTTCTCCTCTTCAGTTTCCTGACAATCTCGCCACAAAGGCCCTTCGATTTGAAAGAGTTTGCCTTCTTCCTAAAATCAGACGACGACACCGATGTAGGCTTCGCCTGGTTCTCTCATGACGAGCTTCGGGGCGTTACGGCTGCTGTGTATGAGGAGACATATCTGAGTAAATATGTGTAGTCAATCCAACACTTTACCTTGACTGACCTTCTTTCTAGAAGTACGCTTGGCTTTAAGATCAGAAGACGGACTATCTGTCGGAGCGATATCCTTGGGACTGTGGGTTGTACCATCGTCCGTGGGAAAGGTACGAATGCGAAAGTACATGGATGGTCAGGACAATTTCTTCAACCAATCGAACCACTATCTGAATTTTGATTATTGCAGCCATTGGCGATGCAGCAATGGGAAATCCCGATACACTCATTTATCATTTGCTTGATATTGATGGCGATTCTACTCTCAAACGCTACTTGCTCAAGTTCTGCGGAGATATGTTTTTCTCCCGCTGCTACGAGGGTTCTACAAATTCTGAGGACCTTGCTCAGGCTCTGTTGGCTTTTGGCTGCATTGCGCAATACAACGAACAGACGAATTTAGTCAACGAAGATATTACCGAGCGCCTCACCAACAAGTCACTAGACGGCGATCTCCATCGGAAAGCTCTCACTATGTTGGGATACATATATGCACTTTTCTTCATTCAAGATCGTTCTAAACCAAAATACCTTTCTACCGCCATTTCGCTTCTCCGCCATGTAATCCCACACTTTCCCAATGACTCTCCCGATCTTCCGGTCGCGATGACAGATCTAGGCTATGCATTAACCGTCCAGTTCCAGCACCACGACAATTCTCGTCTCGACAGCATCATTGAGGCCATTTCTCTTCACCGAAAAGCAATTGGAATGGTGCCAAACCCAGATATCCTGAACCTTCTGCCGCGCATTCTCTGCAACTTCGGTGATGCTTGCCTTTCTCAGAGCGCCCACTTGCATGATCTGGAACCCCTATCACAAGGGATCCAAGCTCTGCAAAGGTCTCTAGAGCTGACACCGGAAAGCGACACACAGTGGATCCGGAGAGTACGATTAGCTGCCAGAGCATATGAGCAAAGATTTTTGTTTGCAAAGGACCCAGCAGATATTCGACATGCCATTAACCTCCTCGAGCACTCGATTACTCTTTTAGATCCTGACAACTTCAATATCGCTGCCTTCAAATCAGATATCACACGAGCCCGAATGCGACTTTATGATGAAACACGCAACGTTTGCGAACTCGACGTGGCCATTTACAAGCAGAAGGAAATGATTACTGCAAGCGAAAACCAGGCATGTACCAAATCGCATCAGTATCTACTCTTTCAACAACTCGGGGAATTGCTTCAAAAGAGGTTTCAACGTACCCTAACCCAGGGGGACTTTGACGAAGCGCTTGGCGCCTTCGAAACGGCAGTTTCTGTCACTACTGACGGCCACCATAATCGGCAATTCGCCTTGATGAGTATTGTTGAGCTGCACTGTGACAGACTCGAGTTCACGAATCCCAAGGATACCGTCACAGCAGGGACGAGATTCGCGGAAGCGCTTGATGCGGCGGAAGCGTGGCAATCATCAGGTAATAGCGACCCTAGACAAAAAATGGTGATGACTTTACTTTTGGCCCTGCTTGGCCGTGATAGCGTCACGAAGGGGCTGGCAATGTCTATGTCCGCGCTGGACATGTTGCCAGAAATAGCAGGTCCCAACCAAAGGATAGAGATCCGTCATAAACAGCTTGCAAGCCTGAGCTCGACAATGTGGCTAGGAGTTATCCAAGCCATAGTTAGGGATGAATTATGCCTGGCAGTCGAATTGATGGAACGAGTACGTTGCTGGGTATGGAGACAAATAAACCATCTCCGTTCGCCTGTCGATGATATCCGATCCCACAACAACGAACTTGCGGATCGAATCGAAAGAATTACCCGACAATTGGAGGAGGTCAGCTTGCGTTCGACAAGCGGAAGCTCGTTCACATATCCAAGCATCCACGACATCCACAAACAAGATCATGACGATCATCAACATTTGATGCTAGCAAAGGAGTGGGATCGGGCGGTTGAAGAAGTCAGAGCTATACCCGGCTTCCAGGAGTTCCTTAAGCCTCCAACCATTAGCAGACTCCTCGAAGGCCTCCCAGATGGAGGTCCTGTTGTCCTTTTCAGTATCAGTGTGGTGCGATGTGACGCTATTGCATTAGTTGCACACGTCGAGGAGCCCATCTTAATACCGCTGCTTATGGACCTCAGCGACATTGAAAAACATTCCCGTCAAATACAAGGATACCTCTCGTCAAAAAGAGTCCGCTCTCGAGGTTTTGGTGATCTTTTCGACGAAGACATCGCTGTTGAGCAGATACAGAGGGCTGGTGGCCCACGAGCGCAAGCAGGATTCATGGCCGATATGTTGCGTCGTCTCTGGACGAACATCGTAAAGCCGGTCTTAGATGCCCTCGCCTTCAATGTCAGTGATCGAAATAACATTGCTTACTCATTTACTCATTGTTCTTTACCACAGCATAACCCAAGTGCTCGGCGCCGAATCTGGTGGTGTACATCCGGCCCACTCGCTTTTCTTCCTTTACACGCCGCTGGGATCTACAGTGACTCAAAAGTGGATTGCCTCCTTGACTACGCAATCTCTTCCTACATCCCTAATGTCAGTAACCTCATCGAGAAAGTCCATAGGAAGGCAGAACCCTCCAATCGACTTTTACTGATCGCTCAAGCTGATGCACCAGATTTGACTCCCATCCCAGCTACTTTAGAGGAAGTGGCTGGGGTTGCCGATTGTGTCAGAGAGGCTGGTGGTTACGCCGTTGTTTTAGATGGAGCGGACGCGACGATCGATGCGGTGAAGAGTAGCATTTCATCCTGCGGTTCCATCCATCTCGCTTGCCATGGTATCCAACAATTGGGCGAGCCACTAAAGAGCGGTTTCGAGCTTAGAGATGGTCGGCTCAACCTTTCCGAAATTATCAAACAGAATATGCCACATGCGGAATTAGCATTTCTCTCAGCATGCCAGACCAGCGTTGGAGATGAGACTATCCCGGACGAGATGGTACATCTCGCGGCTGGGATGTTGGCAGCTGGATATCGCTCTGTTGTGGGTACAGCATGGTCTATCAGCGATGCCCATGGCCCTCGAGTTGCAAAAGACTTCTATGCCCATCTGACGGAGAATAGGGAAGGATTTGACAGTACTCAGTCGGCTATTGCTCTTGACTGTGCTGTACAAAAACTTCGGAAGAGAGTTGGTGACTCTGAGGCGGGCCTTCTGACATGGGTTCCGTATGTTCATTTTGGGGCGTAGTCCTTCGTGCTATATACATTTGTACAGAGTATTTGTATGTATGATTAATGGTCTCCGCAACCCGAATCTTCAAGGGCTGTAAGAACCGAAAAGCTCAGGTAGTTGTGACGATTTGGTCGCAATGTATGAGGACGACGGCAGAGTGGAGAGGTGAGCAAATGATGATGATAAGTATACGAGAAAAGTACCATTTGTGCTGGAACGGCAGAAACAGCAGAGTCTGTGAGAAAGTATTACCGCTCTTCTTCGGCAATACTCGGCGCTGCTTGGCCCTTGGTTTCAACCCAATTCAACCTCTCGTCCACCTCAATCCTATGTCTCATTGATACGTTTTCGCTCCGAAACTCTCTATTCGAATCATTTTTCACGCATCACATAAATATATGTGGACTTCAAAATTGACATTAGCGGCGCCGTTCGAACTGGCAAATTCAACGTCTCTCAGATCTAGCGACTACTTCTGTCTTTGCAACACTACTATGCGAATTTGAATCCCGAAACTTTAATGACTTTTTACGAAGGCCAGAGCGATGAATTAATTTTGTTTACGTCTTTTTCGACGGATAAAATGCAAGGAAGGATCTCCTTTGGGTGCGAGAGCAGTCCGAGTCTGCAAGCCGGTAAGTTTTTTCTTCTTCGGCTACTGCGTCTATGCCGAGTATATTCAAAACCTACGAACACTGTCTTATCTTCATTTGATGCCCACAGCATAGATTTTACAACGAAAGCCGCTGAGGCCAACTCTTCTTGTATCTCCAAAGACTACCGATCACGGACATTGTGCCAACTGTTCGCTTCTGAATAGACTGGCCATCTCTTCCAAATGTATGACTTTATTTCCTTCTTCCTTGACGTTGCGTATTAATACTATAAGTAGAAGTTTGTCGTTTGCTCCGTTGCTTGATCATCTCGAAGCCCCTGAAGTTCAGTACCAAGCTCTTGGGCTAAATCAGATGAAAAACCTAGCGGCCTGGGATTAATGAAAGAAAGAGATTGAAACCCTTGTCAAGTTTGGCCTGTAAACAAAAGCAGATGAGGGAGACCATCGAAGGACGAAGAGGTTAGCGTTGGCCTTCTTACTGTCGCCAATGTCGCGAGCCGCATCGATGCCCGTTCAATCGAAAACTGGTTTGGCTGTTCGATTTGGCTTGAGGCGTACTGTATATAATGGATGATAACTATTGGCAATGCCCTTAATCTTTTTCGCCAGCTTCAACAAGAATTTTTTGAGAACCAGATCTCAATTGGAACATCAAGCTTGACACAGCTTCACTACAGAAAACATCTCTCTCTAGTATCAATATTTTGGAGCTGAGTTCTTTTTTACTCACAAAGCGCGCGAAGTGCCACTTCACGAAAACGTCCGCAATGGGCACAGCGCCATCTCTAAAACTGCCCAAGCCTTGTCTCGAGTTCTTCAGCGTTGCTGTATCCTCAGAAATTTCGGCTAACAAAAAAAAAAGAACTCTATTTTGGTTTGTCTATGCTATCGGGGCTGATATTTCTTCACAGCCTTTCCCTCAGACAGTTCATCCTCAGATGCAATGTGATTTGTCGTGACAGCTTTAATATTTGTGTCGCTCGGCGGAAGATTCCATCCTATTGCTCGCGATATATCAGGACTACGCTCCCCTGCCTCGGGACAACTCAACGCCGGTGTTACCATTCAATGACTGGAGAAGGTTACCACATCACCAAACAGACGTACAAGTCGTGTTTTCGGAAAATTCTGGAAAGTATGTCCTGTGAGTAAAACATATGACACCGTGGCGATGACACGAAGGCTAATTTGAGTCCATCCAGTGTGATTTCCTTCCATTGGATGTGACATACAATGACGAAGACTATTTCAATCGATTTCTCGGACTCTAATGCAGCGCTTGTGAGTCATTGCGTCCAGCCACAGTCGAACGCAGCGCTGACAATGACTAGTAACTGTTAAAGTCAATGCCAAGGAACTGGACTTTCCAGTTCAATCGAGGAAAGCTGTCCATTCACTTGGATGTAATATGAGCGCTATTCGACATTAAACATACCTCAGTTCCAACCCCATCAAGTTACTACTATACACGGTGACCATGTCTCATCAACTCACTGACTGTAAACTTTACCTGATCCGTATGTGAATTTTTAATTTTTACTGAGCGTACTTTGACACGAACGTCCCAGATGCGACGGTCGATTTTGAAGTGGTTCCAAAAGGCACTTGTCCGATTATTGGTTCAGTGGGGCTCCTCGCATTTACTGTAGAAGATCAGTTTTCACAAGACCTGCCTGTCAAAAGACTTACTGGCACGAACTGGAGGGTGTTGGGTTTCCAAGGACTGTAAGTAAAACCCTCGTCTAAACTGCCATAACATGGATAATAACGCCAAACTTTAGTCCATTTGGGCTCACAGAATTCGCCTTATTTGTGAAATCAAACGATGGTGACGACCTGGGATTCACCTGGATAGGGACTGATGTACTTGGCTCCATCACTCATTTCAACGAAGAAAGATGCTTCGGTCAGTCTGTATTTTAAGATTTAGACCTTTATTTTTGCTCATGACTGTTAATCTAGAATTCAATTTAGACCTGAAAGCACTAGATGATGAACCAATTGGACAAATGAAAGTGGGGATATGTCTTGTACCACCCTCCTTAGGGAGAGTAAAGCAACAGGAATATGGCCGAGGTATTCTTTGCAATTGATTAGCTGGATTCTTCTTCTTACAAGACGTCGACGTAGCTTTCAAACTCGCAGCCGAAGAAAATCCAGATCTCCTCATCGAGTGTCTTTTGAATATCGATGGAGACTCGACCCTCAAGCGCTTCATGCTAAACCTTTGCGGGCGTTTCTACTTTGATCAGTATCGCCACCGCGGGAAAAGCTTGGTGGTCCTGAATCAAGCCATTTTTGTATATGGATTCGCCACGCAATACAACGAACACCTTCGATCGGTCAATGAAGTCGCCATCGACCGGCTGTCCGCTGACTCTGAAGACGGCGATCTACAGCAAGAGGGTCTTGAGAAACTAGGTATTGCATACGTGTTTTCATTCCAGCAAAACCCTTCCAACCAAGATCACCTTTCTATCGGCATTTCAATTCTCCGACTTCTTGTCCAATGCTGTCTCGACACCTCCCCACGACTTGCAGTCGTGTTGACCAATCTCGGAAACGCACTTCGCTATCGGTTTGAAATTGGTAGTCAACATGGGCTCGAAGATATCGCGGAGTCCGTCTCCATGCATCGAAGAGCGCTGGACAAAGTTCTTGAACCAGATGTCGAGAATATAACTCCTGCTATCCTCGTTAATCTGGCCACGGCGTCCAGATCACAATGTAACCACACCTTTGATCCAGAACTTCAAGCTGAATGGATATTTGCCATGCAACGAGCTTTGGAACTGACACCGGAAGGAGACGAAAGGCTGCCCATCAGACTGGCAGCAGCAGCCGGAGCTCTTGAACGGCAATTCAAGCAGACGGAGGAAAGGGTGGATCTCCTCAAAGCCATCAAATTTAGAGAACGCTCTGTCAAAATCACGTCTCCTGACGATCCCAGCCGGCCAGCGATGCTCGCGGGACTCGGCAGATCTCTGCTACACCTTTACAAAAGTTCCAACGACATCCAGCATCTCGAAAGATCCATTTCAACTCATAGAGAAGCTATTAAACTCGCCAAAACTCACTCAAACGATGTTTATGCTCGGACTTTGGGCTTCTCTGACTTTGGCGAATCGCTAATGGCGAGATATATGACTTCACTCTCCCAAGCAGACTTTGATGAAGCCGATAAAGCCTTCAGGATAGCTCTTGAGCATGCACCCGACGGCCATGTCGAGAAATCCAACATCTTAGTCAACTTATCGATCTTGCACAGCAGGCAGTATCTAACGTCGCCCGGAGAGAAGACACTGTCAGATGTATTGGACGTGGTGAAAATGACGTCAACCAGCACTTCTGTCTCTCCCAATTATAGAATGTCGGCGACAGCATTAATGGCCAACATGCAGCTTCTGGCTCACGAATACAAGGACGATCGGGACGAGCTAGCGGTATATGCTACTATCATCGATATGTTGCCAGAGGTAGCAGGGCTGGAGCAGAGGGTTGAGATTCGCCACAAGCAGCTGGAAGACCTGTCAGTCATGATGGCAATCGGTATCGCTCGGGCCATTGGCCAGAAGCAAATGGATTTGGCTGTTGAGTGGATGGAACGTGTTCATTGCTGGGTATGGAACCAACTCAACCAGCTCCGCGTGCCTCTGGATGGTGTTCGTGCTCACAATCGGGAACTGGCCGATCGAATGGAGAAAATCACCCATCAATTGGAGATTGCTGGATCACGTTCTACTACGGTGAAACCAATCTTCTCAGATATTCTTGATATATCTCCGAAGGAGGGGGCACACAGACAGATACTGCTTGTGAAGGAATGGAATCAAGCAATCGAAGAGGTCCGGGCAATTCCCGCTTTGCACGACTTTCTTCGACCTCCGAGCGTAGCCAACCTTCTTGCAGCCATCCCTAAGGATGGACCTGTCATACTTTTCAATATCAACAAAATTTTGAGTTACTGTGACGCATTTGCCCTACTTCCCGGCAACAATGAGCCAATTCACATACCACTTAAGGCCAAACGTGAAGAGCTGGATGGGTTTTGCAAGCAGCTGCATGGTTATCTATCATCCAAAGGCGTACGTTCACGAGGCTCCAATGGTTCCTTGGACGAAGAAACAACTATTAACTCCATCGAAAGGGGTGGCCGCCCTCGAGTTCAAGGAGGCACCATGGCAGACGTACTGCGCTATCTTTGGATGAAAGTTGTTAAACCGATATTAGACGCCCTTGCGTACAGCGTACGTCCCATATCTCTCGAGTTGACTCAATCTAATGGAGGTCATCCACATAGCCGATGGCCAATACCTGCCGTCGTATTTGGTGGTGTGCAACCGGCCCTTTGGCCTTTCTTCCTTTACATGCCGCTGGTATTTATCAGAAGAATGGTCCCTGTCTCGCCGACTACGCAATCTCATCCTACATCCCCACTGTGAGCACCCTCATCGAGAAGATCAGCAAAAATGTCAAATACAGTAATCGACTACTGCTGATTGCACAAGCTGATGCGCCTGATCTTCCTCCCATACCAGCGACTTCAGAAGAGGTTGCAGCTGTGGCTGGTTGCGTCAGAGCTGCTGGAGGTGGAGTCATGGCACTAGAGGGCTCAGAGGCAACAATAGGGGCAGTTAAGAGTAATCTCTCATCGTGCAGCTCGATTCACCTGGCTTGCCATGGGATTCAGGAAGTAGGGGAGCCCCTGAAGAGTGGATTCGAATTGAGAGATGGTCGTCTCGACCTCTCCGAGCTCATCAGACAATACAACCCACACTCGGACCTTGCGTTCCTCTCGGCATGCCAAACCGGTGTCGGAGACGAGAAACTACCAGAAGAGATGGTTCATCTCGCGGCAGGAATGTTAGCAGCTGGTTACCGCTCCGTCGTGGCGACGTCGTGGTCCATCAAGGACGCTTATGGACCTGAAGTCGCCTTGGATTTCTACGCTCACCTTACGGGAGGTGGTACAGGGTTTGATGGCTCTCGCTCAGCCCTTGCTCTTCATTGTGCAGTTCAGAAGCTTCGACAGAAAGTGCGGGACTCTGAATCAGGACTTCTAACTTGGGTACCATACGTTCATTTTGGAGTATAATTTTTGATACTAAGTTGATTAATTGCAAGTGTCGACTAGTTGATCATACTTAGATTACAGTGCACGGCTAATTTAGCAGTATTTACTAGCTTTCAGAATGAACATTGTTGCATTTCTCCCGCTTTCTAGTGTTGACCGTTGACGCAGGAAATTTCATATCAATCAAACACTTACTGAAATGAGGCAGGCCACTGGGTCCCGCTTCTCGTGTACGAAGAGGTTGTCATCTTTGGGTTAAGCAAGTCGAATTACATATTACTATCTTTTGCACTAATCAACGCGATATAAGTATATATACAGTAGTACTTTTGAATTACAATGGAATATACAGTTAAAACTCATGGAAAGCGTGTCAAGCATTGGGTACATTCGTAGAGTCCGCACAACGAGAGCTGTGCTTACTAATGATTTTCCGTAGACTTACTACACCAATTTGAAGTCTTTCTTCAACCCCCAACTATCAGCAAGCTTATCCAAACATTACCTGAGGAAGGCCTAGTTATCCTTCTCAAGTACTTCCATTAATTTTATAGTGTTGCTACAGCCTTGCTTGCACACAGCGACGGGTGCCCAACCGATCAATTTTCATTTCTGCCTTTACACGAAGCTGGGATATATGGTGAAAATGAGAGTTGCCTAGCTGACTATGCGCTTACATCCTACATTCCAACCATTAATAATCTCATTGAGAGAAGAACAAAGATAATAAACCGCTGTGAACGATTTTTGCTGTTTGGCCCAGCCGATATTCCAGGTTTCACGCCGATTCCCGCTACGGTGGAGGAAGTTGCTGGTGTAGGTACTTATGTGAAAGAAGCTGGAGCGTGGGTGGCCATTCTCAACCGGCCAAATGCAACGATAAGTGCAGTGAGGAAGATTATGTCTACCTCCGGCTCTATCCACCTCGCTTGCCACGGAATTCAATTCGTAGGTGAACCACTGAAGAGCGGCTTCGAACTTCAAGATTGCCGGCTGAGCCTTTTGGACCTCATCAAGATACACAATCCCCAAGCCAATCGGGCATTTCCATCAGTGTGTCAATCCGTGGTAGCGACGTCATGGTCCATCAAGGAAAGCTATGCGCCAGGACTTCTAAGTTCGTCTGACAGGGGAGGGAGCAGGATTGGACGGGAGCCGCTCTGCAGACGTTCTTCACTATACTGTGCAGAATCTTCGACGAAAGGTGAAGAACTCAGAAGAGGGACTGCTAACGTGGGTTCCGTATGTGCGTTTTGGGCCGCAGTGAATGTTTAGTATGTATGTTCAGACTTCTAGTATTCCACAGTTGCAAGATCTAGTAGATGTGATCCTCAAATGTTCATTCCCCCAAAGTCATATATGGGTTCAGCCATCAGCACGAATGAGACGAGGCCGTGTTTTTGGTCAGAATCTTTGACGCCGAAAACTGACTTCTCAGAAGTTGCAAATAGCTCATCAAGGCGAGGAGTATATTCAATTCGACCAGATCCTATACATAGGCTGCCACAAGGTACAAAAGGTGTGCGTGAAGGTCAAAAAAAAGTTGATCAAGGGATCGTGGGAAGCGTAAGCCCAAACCTTCGTGTCTGGTGCTGCCGCGTTGTGAACTTTCGACGTACATAACTTCTATCTGGAACCATCTTCTTTCAACCTCAAATTTACGGAAACTGTACATCCTGGTGACCATATTCAAGGAGCTAGGAATTCGACTCTATGCGAAGAACAATTGCAAGGAAAGGAAATGATTTGGACCGAATGTGTTGAAGCCTTGATTTTGCAATTGGGTAAGCCATTTGCACTCGTTTCTAATTCCTCACGTCCTACTTCCATGCTTAGTACTTGCTCAAGCCTCTGTAGACATACTAATGTACGATTTGATACCCCTAGGTTTTCTCAGAACTTAGCGTGCTGAGGCCAACACCTTTCGAGTCCAACATAAATGCGTTGTGCCATTTGTCAAATCGACTGGGATCTCCATATGCCACAACCTCTTTCAATTTCACAGGCACGAGTCTTCGTTCCGTTTTGAATCCAACCTGACATACTGATACGATCAGAAGAGATTCGATCGTTGCTACTTTATTGAATCACGGCATTGGAATCTCTCAAGCTCAAATTTTCTTTTGCTTATCAAGACGAGGTTTGTAAACTCGATGAAGCCGGTCCTTGACGCGGGTATGTACCACAGAGCGAAGAACTCTGAGAATCTAAGCCAACGAAGGAGGAGTAGGTACGCCGAGCTTGTCATGTAGACAACGCCATGGTTGAGAGAGACGGCTGGAGATAGTCGAAGAGAACATTTCCCTCTGCACTTTCGCCATTATCGCCAGCCTCCTCGACGTCAGTCCAATGCATTGTGAGGGGTGAGGCACCTATGACAGCGATCGTCTGAAGACGACTCTTCAATTCTTTTCGCCAGCTTCGACAAGAACTTTCAACGCCGCTTCAGTACTGAAAGCACCTCTCCACACCATTGCGATAATCTTGAAGCCATGTATGACAAACTTCAAAGCGCGTGTCGTGGAGACGCAGTTTTGGCCAATGAAGACTAGGCAGACGATAGGATCGTTATCAGGGTGCGTAGTCATTTCTGGTTTGTTTGTGTTGGGCCTGATATTTCTTCACAGCCTTTCCCTCAATCTTTTCAGTCGCGGATGCAACACAACTTTTGGTGGGAGCCTTGTTATTCGTATTGTTCGAAGGCAGAGGTTTTTCAGTCTATCGCTCGCGACGGGACAGGTTTATGCTTTTCGCACCGGGATGTTTTAACGCCGATATTCTTGTCCCAAGACTGTAGAAGATTACCACATTGCAAAGCATACAAATAAGTCATGTTCTCGGAAGCCTCTGGAAAATATGTCTTGTGAGTAAAACATATGACACCGTGGCGATGACACGAAGGCTAATTTGAGTCCATCCAGTGTGATTTGCTTCCATTGGATGTGACGTGAAACTATATAGACTATTTCAGTCGATTTCTCGGACTCTAATGCAGCGCTTTGAGTCATTGTCCAGCCACAGTCGAACGCAGCGCTGACAGACTGGAACCTGCCAAAGCCAGTGCCATGCAATTGGACAGTCAAGTCCGATCGATGAAAGCTGTCCAGTCATTTGGATGTAATATGAGCGCTATTCGACATTAAACCCACCTCAGTTCTAATCCCATCAAAACGACGTTGTACACGGCGACCATGTCTCATCAACTTACGGACTGCAAATTTTATCTGATTCGTATGTGAAATCCTCAATCTTTACTGAGCATACATTGACCAAACATTTCAGACGCGACGGTCGATTTTGAATGCATTCCAAAGGGCACTTACCCGATTATTGGATCAGTAGGGCTCCTCGCATTTACGGCAGAAGATCAGTTTTCACAAGACCTACCGGTCGAAAGATTTACTGGCATGAAATGGAGGGTCTTGGGCTTCCAAGGGCTGTAAGCAAAAGCCCTCGTTTAAACCCCATAGTCTGTGTAATAACGCCTGGTATTAGCCCATTTGGGCTCACGGAGTTCGCCCTATTCGTGAAATCAAACGACGGTGACGACATGGGATTCACCTGGATAGGGACTGATGTACTTGGCTCGATCACTCACTTCAACGACGAGGGATATTTCCGTGAGACTTTGATTTTAGGAGTCAGAGTATTACCTTTGCTGACGGCCATTGATTTAGAATTCAATTTAGACTTGAAAGCACCAGATGACGAGCTAATTGGACGAATGGAAGTGGGGATATGTCTTGTACCACCCTCCTTAGGGAGAGTAAAGCAACAGGAATATGGCCGAGGTATTCTTTGCAATTGATTAGCTGGATTCTTCTTCTTACAAGACGTCGACGTAGCTTTCAAACTCGCAGCCGAAGAAAATCCAGATCTCCTCATCGAGTGTCTTTTGAATATCGATGGAGACTCGACCCTCAAGCGCTTCATGCTAAACCTTTGCGGGCGTTTCTACTTTGACCAATACCGTCGTCGCGGCAAGAGCTTGGATGGCCTGAATCAAGCCATTTTTGTATATGGATTCGCCACGCAATACAACGAACACCTTCGGTCGGTCAATGAAGTCGCCATCGACCGGCTGTCCGCTGACTCCGAAGACGGCGATCTACAGCGAGAGGGTCTCGAGAAACTAAGCATCGCATACGTGTTTTCGTTCCAACAAAATTCTTCCAACCAGGATCACCTTTCTATCGGCATTTCAATTCTCCGACTTCTTGTCCAGTGCTGTCTCGACACCTCTCCGCGACTTGCAGTTGTGTTAACCAATCTTGGTAACGCACTTCGCTATCGATTTGAAAGTAACAACCAACATGGGCTCGAAGATATCGCGGAGTCCGTCTCCATGCATCGAAGAGCGCTGGACAAAGTTCTTGAACCAGATGTCAAGAATATAACTCCTGCTATCCTTGTCAATCTGGCCACGGCGTCCCGATCGCAATGTAACCACACCTTTGATCCAGAACTTCAAGCCGAATGGATATTCGCCATGCAACGAGCTTTGGAACTGGCACCGGAAGGAGACGAAAGGCTTCCCACCAGACTGGCAGCAGCAGCCGGAGCTCTTGAACGGCAATTTAAGCAATCGAAGGAAAGGGCGGATATCCTCAAGGCTATCAAAATTAGAGAGCGCTCGGTCGAAATCACGTCTCCTGATGATCCCAGCCGGCCAGCAATGCTGTCAGGGCTTGGCAGATGTTGGCTATACCTCTACAAAAACGACGACAACGTTCAGCAACTCGACAAATCTATTTCAATTCATAGAGATGCAATCGAACTCGCCAAAACTCATCCAGATGATATCTACGCTCAGACCCTGGGCTTCTCTGATTTCGGAGAAGCCCTCATGGCGAGGTTCATGATCACGCTCTCGCCACCGGACTTTGAAGAAGCGGACAAAGTCCTCAGGATGGCCCTTGAGCATGTACATGATAACCATATCGAGAAATCAAATATCTTGGTTAACTTATTGGTCATGCACAGTAAGCGATATCTGATGTCGCCCGGAGAGAAAACACTGGCAGACGTGTTGGACGTGGTGAAACTGATGTCTACCACCCCTTCAATTGCCCCTAAATACAGGATGTCGGCGACGGCGTTGATGGCAAACATGCAGCTTCTAGTTCACGAATTCGAGGACGGTCGCGATGAGCTAGCGGTATATGCTGCCGTCATTGACATGTTGCCAGAGGTAGCAGGACTGGAACAAAGGGTTGAAATCCGCCACAAGCAGCTGGAGGACCTGTCACTGACGATGTCACTTGGCATCGCTCGAGCCATCAGGCAAGGACAAATAGATTTGGCTGTCGAGTGGATGGAACGTATTCATTGCTGGGTATGGAACCAACTCAACCAGCTCCGCGCACCTCTGGATGGTGTTCGTGCTCACGATCTGGAACTAGCCAATCGAATTGAGCAAATCACCCATCAACTGGAGATTGCTGGATCACGTTCTACTACGGTGAAACCAATCCTCTCGGATATTCTTGATATATCCCCGAAAGAGGGGGCACACAGACAGATAATTCTTGTCAAGGAATGGAATCAAGCAATCGAAGAGGTGCGGGCAATTCCCGCTTTACACAACTTCCTTCGACCTCCGAGCGTAGCCAACCTTCTTGCATCCATCCCTGAGGATGGACCTGTCATACTCTTCAATATCAACAAAATTTTGAGTTACTGTGACGCATTTGCGCTACTTCCCGGCAACAATGAGCCAATTCACATACCGCTTAAGGCCAAACGTGAAGATCTGGATGGGTTTTGCAAGCAGCTGCATGGCTATTTATCATCCAAAGGCGTACGCTCACGAGGCTCCAATGGTTTTTTGGACGAAGGAACATCAATTAACTCCAACGAAAGAGGTGGCCGACTTCGAGTTCAAGGAGGCATCATGGCAGACGTACTGCGCTATCTTTGGATGAAAGTTGTTGAACCAATTTTAGACGCCCTCGCGTACAGCGTACGTCCCATATTTCTCGACTTGACTCAATCTAATGGATGTCATCTACATAGCCAATGGCCAATACCTGCCGTCGTATTTGGTGGTGTGCAACCGGTCCATTGGCCTTTCTTCCTTTGCATGCCGCCGGCATCTATGGGAAGAATGGACCCTGTCTCGCCGACTACGCAATCTCATCTTACATCCCCACCGTGAGCACCCTCATCGAGAAGATCAGCAAAAATGTCAGATACAGTAATCGACTACTGCTGATCGCACAAGCTGACGCACCTGATCTCCCCCCCATACCGGCAACTTCAGAAGAGGTTGCAGCTGTGGCTGGTTGCGTTCGAGCTGCTGGCGGTGAAGTCATGGCACTAGAGGGTCCAGAAGCGACAATAGGGGCAGTTAAGAGTAATCTCTCCTCTTGCAGCTCGATTCACCTAGCTTGCCACGGAATCCAGGAAGTTGGGGAGCCACTGAAGAGTGGATTTGAATTGAGAGATGGTCGTCTCGACCTCTCCGAGCTCATCAGACAATACAACCCACACTCGGACCTTGCGTTCCTCTCGGCATGCCAAACCGGTGTCGGAGACGAGAAACTACCAGAAGAGATGGTTCATCTCGCGGCAGGAATGTTAGCAGCTGGTTACCGCTCCGTCGTGGCGACGTCGTGGTCCATCAAGGACGCTTATGGACCTGAAGTCGCTTTGGATTTCTACGCTCACCTTACGGGAGGTGGTACAGGGTTTGATGGCTCTCGCTCAGCCCTCGCTCTTCATTGTGCAGTTCAGAAGCTTCGACGGAAAGTGCGGGACTCTGAATCAGGACTTCTAACTTGGGTACCATACGTTCATTTCGGAGCATGATTTGTCATACTTGTATAGTTTTCATGGCAAGGCTAGTTTAGTGATAATTACGAGCTCCCAGAATAAGTGCTATTGTTGCGTTTCATTTGTTTCTTAATGCTAGGCGCAAGAAACATCAAGTCTATCAAGCAGGGCGACGATTAAAAGCGGAAGCGGATGGTATCGTTGATTGGATAACCCGAAATGAGGTTGGCCACTGCGCTCGCATGCACGAGGGGGTTGTCGTCAAGAGGTTGTCGTCTTAAACAACATCTTCTGACCGCACAAGGTACGCTGTAGTACCGCTCGCTGTCGCACCATTCTTGCCGAAATAAATTACGTTGAAGAAAACTTCACATATTTACAAATTTCAAAACGTGTTCCATTCCTCTCGTGAGAGTAACCTCCCTTTCAACACTTCTCGAGGAAGACAAGATGTTCTTTTGCAATACCTGTCTAAAGCTGGCCGAAAAAGATAGTGCTTCTGAAATTTATCGATTTGCCATCTTCGCGCCTGTATCTCAACTCCGCTCTCTAAGAGAGCCAAAATATGCATCTCCTCTGACTCAGTCATGGCGGCGTGCTCCTTCGACTTCAGTTGCACAATTATAAGCGAAATCGGACGTAAACGCACTCCATCCAAAAGGCTTGGCACTGGTGCCATCGTACAGATGAGGGACCAGTCAAATGAGGTGGAGTTCAGCCTAGTTACATCAAAGTGCAACGAACGAAGGCTTGGAAGAAATCCTCCATCCTGAGCTGTTTCTCCCAAGTAACGGAAAAACTGCCTGGAAAGGGTTGTCTCGACTGAAAGATCCTGAAGATCGGGCACAAGTCGTAATAGGCTAAGAAGGTCCTCTTCGGTGCAGGGATGGCGAAGGCGAAAGCTTCTCAAGGCTGATCCGGAACGGAGGAGGAAATCGTGCAAGGCTGCAAGATCCTGCTGTTGGTATGAAAGACTGGTCGTGCAGCCGAGGTTCTGGAGAGATGGGAAAGTGACAATATTGAAAAGGCTGGTTGCTCGAGTTGTGTGGTTTGTCACTTCGAGTGAGTGCAGCGCGAAGTGACTGAATGGCTCCACCAGGAGCTTCGCTATTTCGGAAACTGAGAGAGTAACGTCTTTGATACTGGCCACCACGGTGTTTAAACGAGGCGATTGCTGCAGAATACCAATGAAGGATAGGGTTTCAACGGCTCCAATAGACAATTCCACGAGTTTTGTGGTATCGATGTTACTCCAAACAAATTTGGAGGCTTGGATTGTAAGGCGAGTGGGTATCGGGCGCAATGTGTGAGGCCCGCCAATACGCATGGTCCACTTTTTTCCGTATTCATATTTATCCGTAGCTTCAAGAAGAATAGTCGATAAAGACGACGCTCCTTCCGCAAAGCTGGATGTGTGCTTGGTGATGAACGATATGATTGAGGTCGATCCTTTGATGCATAGAACACTCCACCGAGGGATATGCTGGCAAATGGACTTGATGATATTCTGACGCGATTCGTCGGTTTGATAAGAGCGATCAAGTTGGATATAGATTGATAGTGAGAGCGTGCCGGAGCGTTGTAAATGTCGATCAATGGTTTCCAGTTTGTCACCAATGATCGTGCTCCACAACGACGGTGTGGAAATCGCCATTCGACGCCAGGCTTTACACAGTGATGTGAGTATTGTGAGCCTCCGCTGAAATGCAAGACGGGTCTGGTCCGTCAAACCCATATCGGGCGTCGAGATTTCGGGTAGGTAGAGTTGGAAAATGTAGGCTGAGAGTTCGACTGGAAGCGCACCAATGACTGGATCATGCCATTCGTTGACAATCGTCAAGGTTTCGTGCCTAAGAAGGCACAAGTTGCGCAAACTTTGGCTGGATTCTCGAATTTCGGTGTCGACTTTTTTAAGGCCTATGCATCCAAGACATGGTCTGCCAGTGAGGGCCGTACATCTGCGTGGTGGCCGGGGACGTCTGGATTGACAAGAAATGCAGTTAACCACCATGTTCGGGATGGACGAGTTAGCCCGAGAGTTGAGTCGACCGAGAGCAATATTGGTGAACGCAGAACCTGAGTCATAACCAGAACTGTCCGTCGATTAATTAGTAATTCGACTCAGGGAATTTGTTGACAGATCGCCGAGTCGTCCGTCAAACGTGCTGTACAAGCCAGACCTGTCACGGTGTCACGTCGAAAGACGGCGAGCTTCCGGATCAAATGATCTGGTTTGAAAGCCCCGCAATTCACGCACAGCTGAGGCAAAACTCCTCAACACCCTCAGTGCGCATTGAGCTTCGGTGAATTCTTCTGACAATATCGCAACTTGCATTAACATTCTCTTGGAAAATCCTGCACGACCAGTCATTCAGATTCGTTCGTAAAGCGGCCCAATGCGGAAACTTAGAAGTAGGTCTCTTCTACCAATTGGTCTACTGGTGAAAACCTACACTTTCGGTGCCTTCTCGGTATTTTGACACATAATTATATCAATTAGAGCTGGTCACTTCCTGGAAAATGCCCGGGTTCAAATTTTTGCCACATGGTTAGCACATGGCATCTGGCTGTCTTCTCAGGCAAAGTGGGCTCTTTTACACCCCCGAGGTAACCTTGGATGCATCGCAAGCGGATAAATATTCTACGTTGCCCCGACCGATGCGAAGAGCTCCAAATATATTGTCGTTCACCTTGTCCTCTCATCTTTGGCTCACAGCGGTCATCCGTTGTCGGCAGTGGTCATCAAGCTTTCACAACCGTGACGTTCACTTCTCATGCCCTCTGAGCTTATTCACAGGATACCAGCAACAGACATACTAGAGCGTATCTGCTCCAGCACTCGATCGAGCCGGTATTTCGATTTTCATCCTACCCAAAGCGGCATTCCGACACCAAGCTGATTCATCCAACTATTGACCGACATCGGCTGTCTCCTGGTGTCGTTGATGAATTAACAACTAAGAAGGCAACTAATGAGACTCTCCGAAGGTCTTGTCGGGCTTCAGCCAGCTATAGTCCTTCCGCTCCCTGAAAAAGTATAATAAGGGCGATGATTATCTATTCTTCCCCTTCCCACTTATCGGTGTCTCTCTTTTGTTAGTACATCTAACCACAAACTGCTTGCCACAAAACCCATACTTCAGGATGTCACTAAACATGGATTTTCTCATTGCTAATGAGAGAAATAAAAGAATGTGGGTATCGTATCATTTGATTTTGAATAATTTCGATTCTAATACGAGTTTCGCGAAATACAGGTCCCGCTACCCTGTCGTCGGTAAGTGTACTTCACAAATTGCTGTTTCCTGACTCACGAAACGGCTTAGCATGCTGTAAACCGGTTTCTTATATTTTGAAGATTGAATACGTCGGCTTATTGAACGTGCAGATACTGCTTTGCTATACGAGTTTCTCATTGTGTGGGTCAGCAAGAAAAACCCTTTTATCTGACCTGACTGTTCCTCGTTAGGTTTGATCAAGAATGGCGACTCGTGCGTGGCATTTATTCCACTCTGGAAAATTCCTAAGGCAAAGCTCAGATCTACAAGTCGCAGTGGTCACTGCTGAAGTGTCTCTATCTTGCCTGCCGCTTTGCTCCGATTGCGTTATGGCCCGTCAACATGTACTCGTTCATGAATGAACATACCAGACAGGGATGCCAACCTCTGGTGATATTTGAATCTCTGTCTTTTGGTCTTTTAGTAAGTCATACTCGACTAGTGAAGCGTTTTAGCGCTCTAATCCTGTGAAACCTGAAGCTGGCTCTGCCACAATGCATCTATGTTCTTCGAGCATGGTCTATAACCGGTCGGATGCGTCCTCTCCTTGTACTCTTTCTGGCATGTTTTGGAGCATATCTTACGGTAGTGGTATGGGCTGCTACTGATGATTTCAGTGTGGGGAACGCAGGTTTCGATTTTTTGGGTAAAGCAGGCTGTTACCGAAATTTGTATCATAACCAAAATCCCTTCGCTGTAAGCACATCGATATCTTAGCTTTGGCATGAACACTTTGACAAGCGTCCTGCAGCGTCCTATTGTATGTCACACAACATGTGCAGAAACCCTTTAAGCTGATTCATTTGCTGAAGTTTGCGGGAATCGTGCTTGACATCGTCGTTGGAGGCGTCATAGTCGTGGTGAGTGGTGATATTCCCAATTTGCAGAACAATATGTAACAAACATCCTCAGTATTATCATTTCACTATTCGGAGATCTAGCGGTCGATTGGGAAAACTAATACTTCATCAAGGTACAGTGCTCAGCACTGGAAAATGGACACCCTTTACGCAATGACAAACACTTTAGACCTCTTATTCTTTCCTTCTATGCTTTTGCTCGACGCACTTGCAGGGATCATATTCACTCAGTACGTTCTGCGCCTGATGATTACCGCGCAGTCGCTTATCTAATTTCTTAGTCCTCTTCGGTTTCTCGATGGGATCGTTTTTACTGGTGTCCTTCTAATGTCCAACGTTATGGTAAGCTGGCCGATTATCGTTGAGGATTCGGCTAACATGCACTGTATTCCAAGGCATGTCGATTGTAAGTGATATCCAAATGCTCCACCGTGGTATCTATTTACGATTCCCCTCTAGTATCCTCCAAATCCGAGAGACTTCGTCAACGTCGTTAGGATCAGAGCTGCAACAACTATCAGCCCAGGTCCAACGTGACTTAATCCTCGCCGAAATTAAACCAACTACAACAATGAAAGAGCTTCGCTCGCTATCCGCGGCTCACTTACATATAGGATCAAATCATTCACTATCGACAAACTCTAGTGTTTGAAATCAAAAATTATCATGAACTGTAGCTTCTTCTGTCTAAATTCTCTACCAACCAAAATTGTAGCATATGTACACTGTTTACTTAAATACTGAGGCCGAGTTCGGGTGTTCCTACAATCTCAGAATGCAATTAAATTACCGAGTCGCTTTCTATTGACGGTGTTCTGGCACGAGCTGAATAATCTTAGCTGTCTTGGTCCCCCATCCTTCCAGTGGTTCGGGCGTGGAATCAACCTGTATAACTCCTCTGTTCTCCACTGCGTCAGTGAAAGGTGAGGCCTGTGCAATACTGCTAAAGTAAGTTGGCTGCGTTGCGAGAAACATCTTGAAGAAGCCAAGATCGACCGTCCCCCCGTTCTCTGGATCCGTGAATTGCCAAGGTGCCACACCACCGTTTCCATATCCAATACAAAGCTCTGAGTCTGGCGGCAACGGTGCATCTGCATTCGTGAACTTCGTTGGTCCAGTAGTGACGGGTGGTTCGTACCATGGAACTAATCGACGAGTCAGGAGGTAATGCCAAACATAAACAGCAATTTGCTTACCTATTGAAAGACTGGTCGGATCAAAATAGAAAATGTACGGATACAAAGCAGTATCGGTATCATTGACGATTGTCAGCCCAAAGTCTGCGTCTTCATCTATGTCGATATATGTTGTATTGTCTTTGATTAGATTCTCCCCAACTGGGGTTAACACCCTCGAGAAATCGTTGTGGTAATGTGTTTCCAGCTTCTTGAACTCCATGGTGATGTCCTCTAAGGGCAAGTCATTGGGACCAAGTCGTTTCAGATGGTAGTGAAAATGTCGGTATGCCTTCACAACATGTTGAATCTTTTTGTGATCATTCGCGCTGATAACTTGACTGTGATCTATGCGAGAGCCAAGAGGATCGAAGTTCGGACTGTGGCGATTAAAGGCAACAGATTCCCCCTCTAGTGTAAGCTGCAGATCGCAAGATGACACGTCCTCACAAATGTCGACACCAAGATTTTCCAGTACTATTGGCGTGAAGATTCTTTGAAGCCATGCAGAGTTTTCGGAATAGATGAGGAGTGGAGGTGTAGCGATATGGACGAGCTTCGCATACCACAGTCGCGTTTCTCCAAACTGAAGCTTCAACGCATTGACGGATAACGTTGAGGAGAACGGGGTGACCGCTTCCGCGTACAGGTGGCCGAGGGAAGGGTTTGAGGTCGTTGTGTTTGAGTCAATCAGGTTGTTCTCGTGGATGCTGAAGCATGACCCCACAGTAACCCCTTGCGCTTCTCCGATGTATGCCTTGAGTAAACCTTCATCGTCCAACTCGACCGGGACGAAGCTTTCGTCTGCACCTGGCGCCGCTTCGTTGAAGAGCCGCTGGTAAATACCTCTTCCTTCGCAATGAGGTGTTTGCCTAGCGAAAAGCATACCATAAATAACGAGAAAGTACAGACAGGAGATTAAATAACGTACGTTTCCGAGTTAATCTCAAGTTTGTCCATTAAGGCAGTATATGTTAAGGTTTGAATGTCTTCGCTTCTGAGAACCTTCATCAATGCATTTGTGAACAAACCCCCTTCCGGCTTTTCAGAAGCAACTTGATCCCGCCCACAGGCAGCAAGCAGGACATGGGAGGCGTGGTATTCGCCAGCAAATCGATCTGAGAGTTTTCCTCCTCGATTAGGAGTCACTCCACGACAAATCTCTTGGTCTACGAATGGCCTGAGAGGCGGGGGGTTTTTAATCCATCGAGGGAGGAAATCTTGTGGATATGGAAGGGAACCAGATAATCGATTGATACCTGCTGAACAGCAGCAGTCAAGAATCAAAGTCTGATTTTTTTTTTCAGGTTTCAGAAGAAGCAAGAGATATTAAGGACGCACAATGTTACTACCCTTGGCCTTGGCAATCTTGTTCAGTAAAGCGGAGATGGTTCGGTCGGGGATGCCATCAACTTCTTCTTCCTCTCCTTTATCTGTCTGAGCCTTTGTCCCAATATCGCAAGGACAAAGTTGCTCGATTCTCCCAGTGGCAGTTGACCAGTTTCCCCATTCTTCTGGTATGTTGGTCTGCGCACCATGCCCGGCATAAAATATCACCACAGCGCATTCCCCTCTGGCGTACTTGCGGTCATTGAGCAAACTTTCAAAGCCCGCTAGAATCCCACGGCGCGTCGCTTGCCCGTTCCTGAGGCTAGTAATATTGGAAGCAGGGACGTTGAGGTGGTGCATAAGATAATCCTCGAATGCGTCCGCATCGCGTACTGCGCCTCTGAGGCTGGGATACCTCGTTTGAGGGTACTCGTTGATGCCAACGACGAGGGCTAGGATTGGAGGGATAGGTGTAGTCACTGTAGACATAGTTTCTAAAGAAATGAATACAGCAACCTGGTCATTCTTATAAGCAGAGAATGGCCTATAGTGCGCTCGATGCACAGCTTCTTTTGTGCAGAATGAGGTGAGTCATTAACATTGTAGGATGGAGGTAAGTCTGGCGCCTAAGCATAGTAGTTGACATACTGATAGACAGTCGTACAGCAGCTGATGCTTTGAGAAGACATATCACAGCCTTAGACAAGAAAACCCAGAGAAAACCGAAGGGTAACGTGGGAAGGTACGTTTTCATGGCCGAATCCAAAATCATTCGACTTGATTCAAGTCCACGAAATGTGGCTGGTCTCAAGAGGTTTAGCTTTTACTGCTGCGGTAAATTTTGCACACTATGTGGCTGTCCGGTCTTATTGCTCCACCTTGCATGTTTCGGCATACTGGCTATTCTCCAAAAGCAATGCGTTGGAACCATATACGCTGTCAACGTTTCTTCAGGTTCCGTACCCCATGACTAGTGAAAACTGATGGCCGTGTCCATCATGCATGTAGAGGCTCCAGAATTCATGGAAACGCAGAACTTACAAGAAGCACAAGTCATCTTTGATTGGCTATCAGAGACTTATAATTTCCTCGTCTACGTAGTTTCACCCTACAGCATTTCTAATCGAGGTTGTCAAAGCTGCGCTCCACAACCTCCTCCAACTCATCCATGTCTAGATCACGGGCCTCCTGGTCCTCGAACTCGCGAGCAGAAAAATCTTCAACCTCCTCCCTTTTCACTCTCCCGAAAGTCCCGAAAGATGGACGAGAGATGCGCAAAGGTGCTCGAGCCGGACTATGACTACGAATTGATCCGGGGCCGCTCAAAATTGGTCGTCTGAAAGGTCTGAAGTTGGGGTGGGTGCTGATCCTGCCACCTCCAACAGCAATCTTGTAAGGCTCACGAGCCTCAAGGTCTTCTGTTTCTTCTCTTCTTTGCCTTCGGATCTGGCCAAATCGATGCGGGGTTACACGTATAGGAATACGACTAGTCCCATGGCTGCGAATAGATCCAGGGCCACCCAAAATTGGTCGAGTGAAGGGTCTGAAGGCTGGATGGGGGTTAATTCTGCCTCCTCCAACAGCGATTTTGCGAGGTTCACGAGCTTCTAATGAGTCCGAGCGCCTTTCAGTGGAAAGTAAGTTCAGGTATGAAAACCAGATTCAGTAAGTATTAGCATACCCTTCGAGTGAGTCGGTCGAAATGGGTGCGCCCAAAGCGCCCATCAAAACCGTGGACGAAGCCAACAATGCGAGTGTGAATTTGACCATGGTGAGGGTTACTTGTGTTTTTGAGGATACGAAGCTGCTTGCAGTTTCTGGGAAGAAGAGACCAGCTCTACTGAGGAGACACAACGTTTCCTCTCCCTTTTAAACCCTTGAGTTTCCACCTCAAGGCCAGCCTGACGGCGCTGTATCCTGATCACCGAGAAAACCGAAAGCGCTTTCGGTTGTGCTTGACATACCCAGTGCCACGCTGTAACTCTCTGGAACAGCACAAATGTCGAAAGCTGTTCAAACCGTGGCCAGGGGTCTTTCTCATGAGCGTTTCATCCCACCGTTCCTTTGGCAAATTCCCCAGAATGGCGGTGCTGGGAGACCTCTTTGACTTCCGATATCACGCGCTTGACTGGAGTTCACGACTTTCTAGTAATCTATCTGAGTCGAGCGGCGAAGTGTACTGGCAGTACAACTCTTGGCCCTCTCAAAAGCCGAGATAATCTTGGCCGGCGCCTTGCCATCCCCACAAGCGATTATATATTTATGTGCACTGCTTCATATTTCTTGGCGATCAGTCAATAGAAAGGTATACGTAATCACCTCTCTGTTTTGGTGCCGTTGATCTTGAGTTGTCTGCGCGTACATGTAGTAGTGAGTCACTACAACGTTCAACGCCAATTCAATGGCATTGACGCTAGGCCATCAAAGAAGACATGTTCGATAAGCTCTTTTAGAACGTCCAATTCCTGGTCTTTCCGGTTAGTCGGGCTCGTTCATAACGGGGCAGTGACTTCGTCGAACTACAGAAAGATGAGTCGCCCATTCGAGACCTATAAAGAAAATAAAGTACCACAATCCTGGCTTGTCGCAGACTTAAATAAAGCAATTGAAGCTAATCATCCTATAGATTGATATTTTATCGGATAAAGAATTTGTTATTGATATGAGTTGCATGAAACCACTTATTACTTGATAGCTTCTGGCGGCAAGATGGGGAGAGAGCATAAGTCTCGATCTTTAATTACATTAGTCCGTGCGTCTCTTCTCGGTTATCAAACTGGTAAGATAAAGAGTAAGGATATAGCTCCTAAAGAAAACACTTGGTAATAGACAGTTTGTGAAAATGGACCGGGAGCCACTGCCCACTGATGAGAAAGAATGGATGTGCCAGTGGGACAAATTGCAGCTGTCCATTGATCAACTAATGATTGTTACAGCTGTATTCATAACGATAAGCCCCTCCGACTTTCCTACTCGCAGCGGAGAAACTGATGGGAAGTTGCGAGAGAAGAGGAAATGATGTGCGGCAAGCTGTTTTTGCGATTTCTAATCGCAGGAGGACCTACGAATCCCACAGCTCACCCACGCGTTCCACAAGAGCATCGAGCTTTAATGCCCTTCACGCCGTCTAGTCCGCATCAAGGCTTTCAACCGTTCTCAACTTCACCCCAACCACCCAAGATCCGCATGCAAAAAAACCCGTCTTAAGTCCCTGAAACCCCGTAGGTTCTCTTCATCTCCTTGATTTCTTCAAACTTAAACTTCTGCCGATGGTGCATGATCGCATGAAGCACAGCGATAACACAGAAGCGAGTAAATGTGCAGCTCTGAAGGAATCAGCCATTTTGTCGTCAATCTGAGAAACCCGATGGACGGCGACAAGGCGGTCACAACAGTACATTTGGCGCTTTGATAGACTGGAGTGTGAAAAAAGGAATTTGCCCCTATGGTTGATTCGTTTTTGGTCTTGGGTCCAGGTAGGGTTGTGGAGTAGAGGCGATGCTTGCAAATGAACTCGAGCTCGGATTCGGGCTCAGAACACGACCATGGGGATCGTAGACTTGGCAGGCTCGTTGGAGTAGAAATTCGCAGCAGGTGATGAGTTGAGCTTGAGGTGGTGTTTGGGAGAGAGATGATAGGTGGGGAGAATCCAAACTGAAACCGGAAATGTAGAGTGTAGTCGGAGCGCTGGACGAACGAGCGAGTCGCAGACCAGAGTTTGGCGGCCTAAGTCGCCCAGAAAAAAGCACCAAGCCGGCCGTTCAACGGGCTGCACATGCCACTCTCATCCGCCAAACCGTTCCTACCATCCCAACCTCTCACACTTCCCAACCGTCTCACCACCCATGGCGCCATAGCGCCAACTCCAAGGTGTCACAGACAAGACACCAAGTTGGAGTTTCATGTCTACACCACGCCTATAGGACCGATATTCCCCAAAAGGAAAAGCTCGACATCTGAATGTGTTGCGTGACTTGGTGCAATTTTGGATCCGCCATCGTGCCCTTGAAACCTGCATGCTGTACACAAAGACGATGCAGCGTATGAGCCGATAGAACTGGATGGGACCAGCAAGGCCCAGGAGGTCGTGTAGACCAGACGGTCTACGACTTGGAGGCATCTGTGTATATGCACGAGTGTCGAGGTAGACGCGAAGGCTCGACTTGGGCGAGCGAAAAGGCTTGGCTCGTTCATCTCTATAAAGATTATTCCAGATCGATGGACGAAAAGCGAAATGTAATGTACGGCAGAACGAGAAAGGAAAAGTTGTGCATCGTTTTGGTTGCTGGAAAGCGCTTGAATGTTGAATGTATGCATCGACAGCCGATATCCATAGCCTAGGGTTTGTGAACTGAAGGCCAGGGGAGAGAGCGGTGAACGAGGAGTGCAAAGTCGTGCATCTCGCATATGTCCTGTGTTAAGTTTGGTCGGTAGTACGTGCTTGAATATTGAATATATGCGTCGATGATGATAACAACAATCACAATACCAATACGATGTCCATTGCAGGGTGTCAAGTGTCGAGCGTCGTCGAAAATTTCAAACAACGCGGGGTGAGAAAACACAACTCGACGTAGCACGTCGTACACAGCGCTGAAATCCAGCCGGCAAAGGCGTACGACAATGAAACCTTCAATATACGCGTACGTTCGTCGGTGGTAGATTCAAGAGTTGCCAATCCATCCCGGTGGGCGTTACAGTTGTCACTAAGAGCGGAAAAGCTCGAATCGGAATCGAATCGACACGTTCTAAGTGTGCAGATCCATAGTCTCTTCAAAGCCTCTTTAACATCCGGATCGATCCATAGGGTTCTCACATCCCTCTTCAAAGAGTGCGGAACATGTAGTGTTGCGAGTGAAGCGTCTTGGTCTCCTTCTTGTCCGTGAGGTCGACCATGCCTTCACGAGGAGGACTGCTAAACCCAACTGGAGCTCTTGCCAAAGCCTTTTTCCAACACACCAGCCATTCCAGAGGACCCACGCGAAGGCCTAGTTCAGGACTACCTGACCCACGTCTCCCTGATTCTCATATTGAAACTCGCTCCCGCAGGCTCTCCTCCACTTGAACCTCCCTCACCATTTTCCCCTTGTTTGTTGAGCTTGTGGATGGGTAAAATGGTTTTGAGGTGAAAAGGAGGACCCCAGGATCCGGCAGCGTTGGTTGGATAGGTTAAGGTAGTTGTGTTGTATAAACTCGACCGAATCCCGAGAAATATGTTACTGGACAACAAGAGTCGTATGGCACCAGAATGACCATCTACCACCGGAAAGCCAACAAACCACTGATCGGCCAGCAGACCGGCTGAATCAACATTTTCCCACCAACACTAATTGAAGATTAAGTGTGAGTGCTCGCTTCTCTGAGAAGCAGCTATGGTATCAGTGGCAATCACCAAGAAGTAGTATAAGTTCGTTTTCTACTGCATTGTTAGCTATTCGCAGTGAATATTACATTGTTAACGCTCAGGACGTCGAGTAGCACTACGTTTTGTTTCAAGTCACGGCGGAACGCGCGCCAACTGTTAGGACTACAGTACATGTTCTCATAACGCATACGGTCGGGAAGGACCAAAAGTTAATGCATTATAAGATTTATGCAAGCGCAGAAGTATGTCACAGTGAGTGACTGTATGTGACTCGCTATGTGAGCGTGATATTTAGTACCCAAAAACACCCAAAATGGGGGAGAAGTGGGGAAATGACATTAAATATTCAGTTTGGTCAAAGTTTAAGCCTTTTAGGGCTAGAGATTAGACGAACCTGCGCAGTTCGGCATCTTTTCCGGTACATAACCCTACCTTTTTCGGCCTTCTTTGAAGTTCTTTCTATACTAATATTTTCCCATCAGCCAAAGTTCCTGTCTGGTAATGCATAATTGCCCCTGAAACCTTATGCATTATGCGTTATGCGATTTCTCCGCTTCCCGAGGTGGGAAGAGCCCAATCTTGATGCATTATGAGAAATATGCACTAGTAGGTCATGCATTATGAGAACATCTACTGTAGTACAGATGGGAAACTGTGACGTAAGCTCGTTGGTCTCGAATTCCCGTAGGGTACAGCAATCAACGTTTCAACACCAACCCACAGATTTACGAAGCCAGAGTACGCACGAGTCTGCAACTCATCAGGTCTTACCATTCCTGAAGATTTTCAGGTTGTACCGCGAGTTCTATGCAGACAAGAATAGATGTGAAGGCGTGGATTTTATAATTTTATATTTAGTTGTTCCGCAAAGATGGCTGAGAGACTTATGTGCAATTTGGTGAGAGTCGCAGATCAATTTTGCAGCTTTTCCTCATACATATCACATAGACCGGTGATCGGCTCAGCGATGAGTAACTAATTTCAATTGCGATCGCAACTCACACTTCTCTGATGATCATGAGACTCTAGGTGGAAGAACTCGAAGCCGAGCGGCTACCACTCCACCACCACATGGTCAGAAAACATAGCAAAAGCAACTTCAACTCCAAGCTTAACTTCCTGGGGCACCGTTGAGGGATGTAAATGAACGATTCTCTGACCTTACACTTCGTTTCACATCGTTTGAGCAACGGAGACTGGGTCTTACATTTCAACCATCAATCTCGAAGCACCACCATGTTTCGCAATCAATGTGGAAATTTTCTAGCTAATGAGATCACATCCGCCTGGGGCCCCGCAAACTTAGCGAATGCGGGGTGTACGGAATACTAAAATACTACTAAAATAGAGGTCTAGAGGTTGCTATCCCTTAAGTTTCCCTTGTCAAAGAACACCTAGTACTGTGAAGTCATCGGAACGCCATCACCGCTGTCATGAAGGAAGAAAAGTTGAAGGACGAGAAGCACTCTTCCGACTACGATCACCCTCCTCACGATGACTCGCCCACCTTGGCTGAGCAGGCTGGTCAACGAAAAACTGTCACTACAAACTTGGTCGAGAATCCTCTCAGGGTGAGTTTCACATCGTCTCAACCTCCCATTGACTGAATCAAATATACTGATCTCGCTTGTCTTTCACAGCGTACCAGCCCCGAGAAGACTGTTGCCAACGCCCGAGCTTTTGCTGAATCGCATGATCTCGCAGAACATGCAGACCTGTTTGGTCGTGCAGCCCTCGTTGCGCGCGATCCAGACCAATTCGAGAAGCTCACTGAGCTCGACGATGTAGAGCGTGCTGCGCTCATCTACGAGAGGGATCACAAATGGTTCGGCTCAAAGATGCTTTGGTACTCAATATCTCTGTGTGCCATTGGAGCTGCGACACAGGGATGGGATCAAACTGGATCCAACGGCGCCAACTTGTCATTCCCTCAGGAGTTCGGTATTGCTGGCAAAGGCAAAGACGAATGGATTGTTGGTCTTGTCAATTCGATCATCTTCTTAACTGCTGGTCTTATGTGAGTGTATTGCCTGCACCGAAATTTTCATTGTAACTGATAAAATACCCAGCGGCGCTTTCATTGTCGATCCGCTCAACCACTATCTTGGTCGAAGGGGCGAGATTTTCCTCACCGCCGCTTGTCTCACGGCGACTCCTATTGGCTCTGCTTTCGCCAGGTCATGGCAAGGACTATTTGCCGCACGATTTGTCATGGGTATCGGCATTGGTGCAAAAAACGCAACAGTGCCTATTTATTCAGCCGAAATGGCTCCAGCCCGTATTCGCGGTGCCCTCGTGATGTTCTGGCAACTCTGGGTCGTAGCAGGTAAGTTTAGTCTTATCGTTCATCACGACCTACTTGCTAATCATATTTAGGTATCTTCCTTGGCTTCTGCGCCAATGTTATCGTCAAAGACACTGGCCGCATCTCATGGCGTCTCCAGTTAGGCTCAGCATTCATCCCATCCTTCATTCTCCTCTGTGGCATTTGGTTCTGTCCTGAGTCTCCTCGTTGGCTCATGAAACATGGCAAATACGCCAAGGGATTTAGGTCGATGAACCGTTTGCGAGCCAATCCTATCATAGCTGCAAGAGACTACTACTACTCTTGGGTCATTTACGAGGAGGAGCTTGCCATTGCTCGTGGCTCAACCTACTTCTCTCGTCTCTGGGATTGCTTCACAGTGCCTAGAATTAGGCGTGCTAATTATGGCGCTACGACTGTCATGATCGCTCAGCAGATGTGCGGTATTAATAGTATGTTCTTTTCTGTCAAATGTCGTTGATCGCCATTGACGACTTCCAGTCATTTCGTTCTATAGTTCAACTATTTTCGAAAATGTCGGCTACACGCCAGTCCAAGCCTTATACGCGTCGTTGGGCTATGGTGCTATCCAAGTCATAGCTACGATACCCACTCTGTTCCTCATTGATACCAAGGGCCGACGAACCTTGACGCTAGCTGCAAGTCACTGGCACTTGGCGATTCACGAGCAAATGTAATCTGATGTTTCTATGTAGACGTTCCCCGGCATGTGTATCTTCCTACTAGCCGCTGGTCTATCTCTCCTCAACCACTCGGGCAGTCGTGGTGCACAAATTGGACCAGTCGTCTTGTAAGTCTTTAAGAGTACTTCGTATTGTTGATTGAACTAAGTTTTTCTCCCCGACTAGGTTCGTCTATCTCTTCACGATATGCTATTCGTTGGGCGAAGGACCTGTCGCTTTCCAATACTCTGCTGAGGTCTTCCCTACAATTCAGCGTGAACAAGGCATGGCTTGGGCTGTGTGCATTAACAATACCTTCGCTGGTATCCTCAGTTTGACATTTCCTCGGATGAAGACTGTCATGACCCCAACTGGAGCTTTCGGCTTTTACGCTGGTCTCAACCTCATCGCCTGGTTCATGATCTTCTGTTTCGTCCGAGAGACCAAGCAGCTTACTCTGGAAGAAATCGACCGTAAGCGGAGAGATTGATTTATTACATCCACACACCCCGCTAACACCTTTTGTACAGAGGTTTTCTCAATTCCAACGAAGGAATTTATCAGCTACGAATCAAAAGTATGGCTTCCTTATTTCATTAAACGACATGTTCTCCGGCGCAAGATCGCCAAGCCACCACCAATCGTCAAAAAGCAGTACAAAGACGAGGGCTCTCGTGAACTGTAAAACAGGGCTATCCTAGGTCGCTTTCTGTATTTGTTTGACTTCTCCGACTGCGGAACTGTAATATTGCTAATCCGCAATTTTATACTTTATCAATTGGAACCATATCATGAATGCTCTCGCAGCGACGCCTTTAGTTATTGTACGCAATCAGCGTTTGAGCGAATTGACGAAAAACTTCTTTTGTTATGATACTGGCATTACTAGAAACCTCATCAACGGTTCAATGGTCTAGTGGTTATGATTTCTGTCTCACACAATGAACACAGAAGGTCTCCAGTTCGATCCTGGATTGAACCACTTTTTCATCTGTTGACTATTGCAGAGTCATTTTATCTTGCCAGATTACCAAACATTTTCATGTTTTCGAGAAATTGATCAATGGAGTTCAGCAGGAGCAAGGAACTACGAAGGAAGTACTTTTTTAAATACTTCATGGCTTGAAGGCTCCAACTGCATTTTTCATTTAACAGCTCGGTTTTTGTAACAGATCAATGCACCACGAATAAAATACTTTGGTTTAATCAGGCCAACAGAGGCGACACAGCAATTGTTCGACAACTTAGTTCAATGAGGCAGATCAAGGTAGTGCAGATACTGTATTCGGGAAGACCAGCAATCTTTTAGGCCGCGTTGATTGTTTTCAACCATTGTATTGCCGCTACATACGTTAAGCTTACCGATTCCTTGGAGATACAGTAAATATTAAATGAGGTTACGAACGTAAGCATCATTGATGCAAACTTCTGGGTGCATTAACCTGAGATATAGTGCATCCAACTAAAATCTATATACATTTGAAATGTTTTAAAAATGAAGAGAAGATCAGTAGAGCTACTCTCACCTGGCGGATCCGTGATTCGAACGTAACCTACTACTGACGAATTCCAAGCATTATCACCTACATTGGCACCGATGAATCACTTCGTCGCTTCTGCCAATTGTCATTGTTCTGCGGTGGGGAAAGTAAGTTATACATGGAGATTTTCTGATAGGCGTCGACGTCGATGTTTGCCTGAAACAAGTCTGAAGGCGAGGACGAGTTCTGGGTCGTGATGCACCTACAGTTGCGGACAAGCAAAGTCATCTACTTGTCTATCTTTGGAACGCGAATTTTTTGACCCAAACTGAGCACAGATCTGAGCTCGCGTGGGCGAAAGAAGCTCAAAAATGGTGTCCAAACCTTTTTCCCACGAGGTTTTCCGCGCGCCAAATTTTTGGGCGAAAATTTCGCAACTTTTTAGGGGTAATACTGCCATTTATGTACTACGCACTTGTCGACGGGCCCCGATCAGCGTGTAGGGCTGCCTCAATCGACATCATCGCTCGCTCTGACACAGCCCGATGCTGTCTTATTGCATTTTTTTTTTTTTTTTGAATCCAAAGGGGCTAGAGGGAGAGCCGTCCCCAACCCACACTCGATCGACCCACAGGTAAATTGAGGGAGTCAGCTGGGATCCCTTGTCGCCGCTAAATTTATACCCCGGTGCACAATAGCAGTCCGGCTCTAATTAAGTACAAGACCCAGAAAGTAATATAATAATATGTAACCCTATACGCTGCGAGTTGATGAGAGAATCTTTGTCTTATTGCATCACCACCAAAGTTATCCCATTCATTATCTGTGTATTCTTCTTCATCCTCATCGACATCAGTGTCACCAAAATCACTTTCATCCTCAGAGTTTTCCCCGCTTGATTCATTATGTGCTTTACCCTCTTCGTCCTCAATCAATTCCTCGTCATCTATCAATTCTTCAACATTTAGCGCCGAATGTGACGCTTTAGGATCGTGCGAGCTGTCAGCAATGGCGGCCGAGAACGTGGGCTCGATGTCCAATTGCGGTTTTTGGTTATTGAGCCCGGATGTATTCTTGGGCTTTTTCGCTGGTCGGCCTCGACGCGCAGACATAATTTTTTTTTGCAAGAGAGGGGTAAGAGTTAAAACAAAGTTTTTTATCATGATCAGACCTAGATCAATGAAAGGCATTCAAAAAACACTTTTCCAAGATTTTAGCTATTTTTTTGGCTGTGCGCCAAAATTTTGGGGTACTTTTTTTCCAAAATCTTCGATTTCGAGAAATCGGCTCGTGCAAAACTCTCAATTAGACTCGTATCTACTATTTCCGATGGTTTTTACACAAATCATGTGCTACGATCTGGCTGGGAAATTCAACCATCAAATTCGCTCAAAGTAGATGACTTTGCTTGTCCGCAACTGTAATTCAACACAGTTGCGTTTTGATCAAACATTAACACCGCCTGCAATTTTTATAGGCTCGCCATTAGAGAAATCGTTAGATAAACACACATGGATCGGGATGAACATAAGAATCGTTGTGGCCCACAATAGAGAGCCTACGTTCGGCTGCCTCAAATTGGACTGATAGGGGCGTGTGATTCCAGCAGGTGTAATAGACCAGGTCTCTCTGATATGATCTCAGTCTTTGACAGTTGTTGTTCCCCACAATCATCTCCAAACTCCCTCCGACGAGGTCATTCCAGGCTTAGCGCTTAGGAGTCAGGCATACACGTAAACGCCTCGCTTATTGTTGTTTTATAAAACACTCCAACGCCGGCCCTCTTCTTGGTGAGAAACACTTGGGCGGCTGCGCCAACTTCACATTTGCTCCTACCAAAGTCATTTATCTGGAAGGACTAAAATCGCCAGAATTTTACGTCGGGCAAACAACTCTTGGGCTGCCGGAGCTATCCAACGTGCCTCTAATAACGTACGACTCTGACAGGCAAACACATTGGTCATCGCTTGTGAATTCGTTCGAGTCTCGCACCATCGGTTCAGGCTACCAACAAGCCGGCTTTTCGGTGTTTTTGGGGGTTTCTACAACAACATATCACTATCATTCGAACGCAGCTTTTTCTTGCTCATTCCGACTTCTTCCCAAACTTGAAACACATCTCGGACTTTCGCCAGACGCAAATTTTGCCCCAAATGTCGTTTTCCCCTCCTGCTCAACGGCTCTCTAATGCGGGCTGTAGTGTCAGTGGAGACCCATCTGTGAGGAAACACGAAGAGGAGCTCATAAACGCCTATGAGGCGGAGGAAGAGAGGATAATCAACGTGTTATCTCGGAAGCTTGAGCAGGTGGGTCAACTGGTCGATTTTTTGACTCGCCAAAGTACTAACAACCTATCATCTATCTGAATAGTTGAGAGAAGACAAGATTGATCTCGAAAACACTCTTGAAGCCGAATCTGAAAGCCATGTGAATCGACTCGCCAAAGAACTAGGCACCCTAAGGGTCGCCAACCAGCAGTTACAGCAGCAACTCCTTCAAACACAACAGCAAGCCGAATCGTCATCTTCATCACCTCAAGTACCCAGAACTTCAAACATCCCTATCAATGGACATAGTCGAACCAGCAGTACCAACTCGGCGGCGTTCCTCGAAAGTGCCGGACCAAGCCCGTCAATGTCCCTTTCTGCGTCTCCAGACACACGTTTGGGTTATCGTGCGTTCATGAATGGGAGCAAGGGTGTCGGGTCTGGAGAGCCGAACGCGGAAATGATGCTGGAGGCGATGAGAAGAGAAAATGAGCATTTGAGGAATCGGCTTGTGGATACGGAGAGGGATTATATCCGGATTTCGAGGTTGAACGAGATTTATCGCGAGGAGTTAATAGAGCATCGACGGAGGGTGAGTTTTTTTTTGTCCACGTTTGAGTACTATTTTGATATCTTAACGACATTCATCATTCTGTCCAGGTTGGGCTTTCAGTGGATAACTTGATTGGACTCGCGGCTGATCCATTTTCCCAACCTACACACCAACGTTCTACATCCTCTTCCTCGTCTTCAAGTCCAGCCGCACACGCGTTCTATTCAAACACATCATCGCCTTCGGCAAGCGTACTTCACATTCCTACCGCTTATGCTGCAAGGCATAACCACAATTCCTCAATGCAAGTTGGTCATATCCCTTCGACATCTCACATTCCGCATCGCAACTACTTCCCAAACGCCCCTGGACCAAGCAACAGCCATACACATAGCGTTCCAATCCCAAGACACGGTGCTCAAGTCCACCGACCAAGACATCTCCCATTATCGAGCATTGAAGATGAAGAGATCCTAGTCGGTACGATGGGAAGCACGCCATCCTCAACTTCGATTGACTCACATTCGCCATATCCCCTCTCACCTGAATCTTCTTCCGCCTCATTCAACCCAGGAAGCTACGTTAGTACATCTACCAATATTACGAGTCCACCTTCGAGCTTGTCAATGGCTATGCCGACCTTTGCTATCCCACAAAGAGGGTTGACCTATCCTTCTGTGCCTCCTCCGTCACTTTCCAGCAGTTTTGGCAGCACGGTTTCGTCTTTCCGAGACCCAAGTCTATCTCCGACAGAGCCACGCAGCCGAAGGAATTCAAATGCAGGAATGAGAAGAGGCAGTATTCCCAATGGGAGAGTTGCTGAGACTGGCAGCCTCAGGAGTTTAAACCATGGCAATAACGCGACACTCAGCAGGGGAGCCAGCTTCGATCGTGGTCCGCTACCAGTTGGCGGGAGAGTAGCGGAGGTGGGAAATCTTGGTGTAGGGAGGAGGAGTCGGGCAGGAAGCTTGCAGCAGGGACATGGCCATGTGGGTCAAGTCCCCCCGACCACGATCGCAGAACTTGATGACACCGACGCGGACTCGATGGAGCTAGGTGCTCCGCCCGACGTTGGAGTTGAAGATCATGACCTGTCATCGACTACTACCAGAGGAATGCTCGCGTCCGTCAGCTCTTTCGTTGGTTTGTCTTCTCTGAAGAAAGACTCTGAAATTCTGCCTGCAAAATCCAGGTAAGTAAGACAATGGGGTGAAGGCTAGGCTTGGCTCGGCCGATGAGGTGGCGGAGAATTTACGGAACAGTTGGCGCGACGATAGGACCGCATGCTAGATGTCATAGATGGCGCCACGCCGACCGATTTTTCCGGCTCCCTGATGATGGCGAAGTTGACGGCGCCTCACGCGAAAAAGATTGATATTTGTTTTCCCTTCGTTTTCTGTCTGTTTCTTATGAACTACTATTCTACTTGACTCTCCTGGCTTAAACCTATGGCACTTTCTATACTACAGACCTTCAGTGTACATAATGTATTAATTGGACTGTTTTTGCATCCGTTGCCACATCAGCATACGCGTCGCGACGTGATCAGGCGGAACTGGAAAAGGCTAATTATGGAACACGTGTTCCCGACGGTGGCAGTGTTTAGTCGGCTAGACCCCGGGTAGCGCGGCGGACTTTGAGTCTTTCAAGGAATCTGATTGGTGGATCAATGGGTTTTCGGGGTCGTGATGCCTCGTGTCTGCATTGTCCTCAGGCGCGCATTGTTCTGATGTCGGCATATCTAACGGAAGCGGGTCGTGGTACCACACTGAGTCACACTTGGCCCTCCCCTATAAAAGCTAGGGAACACAAGTGTGACGCGTCCCACCGTTCCTTTGTTCCCCTCGTTTGCTCAATAGTAACGCGACTTTAAGGACCCTTTTCGAGTCATGTCTTTTCCAAATCATTATGGCCAATATTCCGGAACAAATGAGATGTATGGAAGTAATCCTTCTACGCCAGCCCAGCAACAACTTCAAGATTCATTTCCGCAGTGGGAAACAATTGATCGGCACCACCAGCTTGACCACCATTCACCTCTTGAGACTACTCCGCTGCCTACGCCTTCGTCCGCGAACTTTCAGATGCATTTAGAGGGTGATCATGAGGACCCTGGACCACCTCCGATGGTTGTTCCGAGCCAAACATCACCCGTCGATGACACACCGATTTTATTACATCCGCCTACTGAAGTTCCTCACATTCATCCACCACCTCGAAGGCCCGGTCCGACGGAGATGCATCCTATCGATGCTCTCATATTTCGACCTCCGGGATCGAGCTCATCTGCTGCTTCTACGCCCGGATCGTCGGGAACTGCCCACGCTTCCTCATCCAAACCGTCTGGTGTTGTACGAACGAATCAGACGACTCGGGGACGCCCCCCTTCGAGTCATCCTTATTACCGACCCTCTGTGACTCAAGTAGGGATCGGAGCATCGTTCGTAGCCCCAAGACATGCTGGTTCATCAACAGCGAACGCGACAATGACGACGCGTGCTCAGGCCAAAAAGCAGAACGTTAGGTTTGCTGGCGCTACACCTCAAGGAGGTATGGTTCCAAGGCCAGCTACACGAACCACATCGGGTAGCTCTTCGATGCCTTCGCCGACGCAACGGGTTGGCTTCTTCGGCGGTTCCGCGACCAAGTAAGATCGATCTTACCAGTTTTCACGCAATGTTAATCAAATGTCTCCTTCAGCTCGCCTCAAGCTCAACAACATCATTCGTTTTCTCCTCAAGACTCAACCCATACACCCGATACACCTCAAATGCACCAATTCCCGCAAACGCCTTCTACTCAAGCTCAACCACGAACCGAAGCTCAAAATCCTCCAGCCCAACATGTCGCTTCTTCACATCGGCGGCGAGCACACTCCAGTATTCCTTCGGACATGCATTACTCAGAATCAGACAACATACTCACCGCCTCCTTGGAACTCCCAGGTGTTACGCCCGACAACCTCCGCGTTACACTTGGAACATGCTACTTCAATCATGTGAAGTATGTTGGTGTCTCTGCCGAGAGTTCGCCTCCATTCGGTCCTCCCGAGTGGAGTGCCGAAGTTCTGCAGGCTGTCAGAGCCGAAATGGAAAAAGGTCTCGCTGGTGTTACTGCTGCTGGCATGGAGAGACTCAAGGTAGGCAGGATCGTGAACCCGAACCTCAGAGAACGGAGGTTCGGGATTATGAGAAGGCTGATTCAAGTTCCGGGACATACGACGGTGAGTCTCAATCCTCTACCTCTATCTTTTTCAGGACAGCGTGCGTCTGTCCTGCGTGATTGCCCTCTTTGCTCTTTTTCTTTCGTCAAGTGGCATTGGTTTTTGATCATTCGCTTTCTTCTGTTCTTTTTATGCTCAATATACCATCCCTTCGGCCTTCATTTTGTGTGCGACCTCAACATACATCCGATACTTCAACAGATGGACGACATCGACGCTTCGTTGCATCATGGTGTGCTAACGTTGAGGATATACTGCGGGAAACCCTTCGAGCTAGATGACGAGCTGGATATTCCAGTCAAGCTTATCTGAGCGCGACATGTCCTCCTGAGCGCACGCGTTGGTCGCGGGCTCAGGGAGCGACCCGAATTGCTTGGCTGAAGATGTGAGCTCATGAGTTCGATGTGTGTTCAATGAGGCGTGAAGGAGGTGATTGTGTGATTGTCCCGGTTTTGACTGCTTTCTTGGATGTTTCCAGTGTGAGCACCTCCAGCCTCTTCGTTCTCGGTTGCGTGATCCTCAAGCGACTCTGCGCAGTTCCTCAAACTCTCCACTCCTCAAGAATTTCGTTTGCTTCAAGATCAACCTCTTCTTTCGCCTCAAGATCCCGATTTGGAATTTTTTCATCGACCTGTTTTTACCCAGCTCATTCTTAGCTCTGCGCATCGTGATCGCAACTGTCTGCCTCAAATTCGTTTCTACAATCTCCATCCTCAGTATTCTCGGCTATGACGCTGATTGTCTGGTAATTCATCTCTGTTCGCAGTTTTCCTCTCTTTCTTCATCCTCCCCCGGCAAATCCATGTCTCTATGCTTCACCTTATGCTCTCTATGCCCTCGCTACTAAACAACCAATCATTTTCGCCCCTCATCCAGCACCTTCGTACTCCTTTCATGCTTGATTGGCCCATATCAGCCCATTGACTTTATGTCCTCTGGATCTTAATTATCTTGTCCTCGATATCCCTCCAATATTTTGGATTCAAAATTGTATCATACATCCTGCATCGCATAATCCCGGCTTGTGGACTGTAATATTTATTCCTATTGGCGTCGCTGACATTACACTAGTCACACCTTCGACTTCTTGATATCCCGCATTACATTATATCTTTTCATCACTCCTCCAATCCCCTGCATTTTTATTTCATGTACCCAAACACCCTTCTCATTTACTGCCGCGCTGCAGATTTTTGTTCGCAGACCGTGCTTCCATTGTACAACCCCCCAAAATCATCTGTGCATTACTTGTCAATATAACCATACTCTTCAAAATCTCTTTTCTACTTGACTCGAATTTCGTTGGCCCCGTTGCGCACGGCGAGTGTGGGTGAAGATGGGCGCCTATTTTTGTTTCTTCCAAATTTAGCCATAATGGATCGGGAGGTGCCGAAATATGATCGGTCGATCGACTTGACGGAAGCATTGAGCAAAAGAAGCAAGTCTCCTGAGGAGTACCACACACGAAGAAATGCCTTACCTCACGAAACCGTGCGGACTGTGTCATATCGGGTGGGGTAAGAATAGTCAACATGGCCATGTTTAAAAGATATCCAGAGGTTATAGCGGATGTAGGGGGTGCTGGTGTGTTAAATTCTTTCTCAGACAACTCGGCTCGGTGGTATTTCAGTGTATTTCTACGCTCAGGTTTTCGAAGTTTCTCAAGAGCAGAGTACCTAGAGATATATCGGCTGTTCGCTGCCGGATGCTATAGTAGTGTGTGAAGCTCAATGAATATTTGTTCATCAGGTGAGAAACATTTTAGGCTTTACCAGAGAGCAGGAGAAATGGGACGATCAAAAACTTAACACACACTGGGATCTTTGAGTTATTTGGATACTAGAAATGATTATGACTGGGACTATCACCGTGTATTCCTCGATTTTGTTTCGCTAGTTCTGGACTGTGTTTTACGTTGTTGGTTTAAAATATGACTTCAGCTGACTTTATAAGTATTGATATCTGAGTTCAGGCGGCAAAATAAAGCTGCTCAAAGAGTTCGTATATATTTAACAGTGCCGGAGCTAACGCCCAAGTCCGCCTTTACTTCCAGTTCGAATGGTAAAGGGCCTTACATTCAAAGATAAGAGTAATGCACCTCATGTCTTTAACCCCAAGAAATTTAGAATTCCTAGATAAATTTAGTCCTGCCAGTGGAATTCGCGATAATGACAGGACAAAGGAACAGTCAAAACCGTATGTTAAACTTAAGCCCAGCGACGGAGATTTAAAGAAAGAAGCAACGTGTTCAAAGGTTCAAAACAATAAGGCGCTTTGAACTTCGGTGATCAGAACTCAGAAGCCGATTATAACTGAATTATAAGTTGGGCTTCTGTGCTTGTCGTGATAGACAGGTCAGAAATGAGTACGCACAAGTAAATGACGGTTCTTGTTCGTGCCTCAAAGGAGAATCTTCGTTTGAATATGGGGTGTCGAAGTTTAATTTTTGAATATGAGGAATCTTTCGGGAGTTAGGAACAGAAGAAGTTCCTGTATTTGCCAATCTCCAACGAGGTATGTCAATTAACTGAGGTAGTATCTATTACTGAGTGAGGCCAATTAAATTCAGAGACGAGTCTTCTTGTATGGAGCAACGTTCCAATCTCGTGAGACTCGACAAGCAATCAATCGTGCAAGAGTGCTACATATGACTCACATCAGAATGGGGAGGCCTTCGAGTGGCTAAACGATCTAAATCTGGAAAATGCCAGTCTTGTTTTATACTACTTGGCTACTTGTGGCCACTAGGCAACGCTGCGATCGACTTGTCGAGCCGCACATGATTGATACGCTCAAAGCCGGAAGTCGTAGAACCAGAGAAGCATCTTCCAAAATGCCAAGACATAAATGGTTTGTTTAGATACTTGATGTATACTTAGAAACGAACCACTAGGTCCGCTTCCCGCTGTCATCTACTTTCATGGGTGTACGACTGGCACGTTGACCTCCACAGGTACTAATAGGCTATTCAAAGTTACTGTAATAGCGCTTGATAAGATTGCTGACTCAGGTGTTGAATATAGCTTGTGGAGTAAACGTCAAAGTTAACTCGAATGATTTTCAGGGCACAACTCATCGAAATAACTATATACCTGCCTATTGGTGATCTCCTGCAATGAGCTGATGCTGAAGATGAAAATTTCGAGCAGCTCTAGTGTTGGCTTGGCATGGGCTCGGAGGTATGGGCTGTGGAGGTAAACAATCTGACTTATTGGTATTTGTACCCTTTGTCACTGCAATGGCAATCACTTTGACATTGACAAGAATAGAAATGCCATACTAAGGGTCTTGATTCTTCAGAGAGCGCTCATGATTATCAGCTGATTTCGCAGACCTCCGATCTCGGGATCAACTGGGTCTCCTGGACTGGCGCTCACAGAAGAAACGGCCCTCCAAAACTGGAGGTTAGACTCGTCAAGGATGCTCCTTTGACGAGGAAGCGGTTTCCGATCGCGGATGGTTGGAGCTGAAAAAGAGGTGGGGTTCCATATTTGGTTCGAGGGGTTTACGTGGACGAGTCGGGCGGAGGAATTAGTTCATTTACTCGATGAGTGGGGAGTGATATGCTCCAAATGTGTTTTAGAGTGCCATCTCAGAGCATCTGATAACCGTCAAGACATCCGGATAGTAGAGAACGCCTATATAAGCGCTCGTGCCTGTTTTTAAGCGCCAAATGCAAGTAAAACGAGTGAGTTCGTTTCGGCGTACTGGTTCAATTGCTTGATCACATCATTGTGAGGTCAAAGCTGATCGATGATATTCCGATAATCTATGCTCTAATCTCGCAAAAACCGCTTCTCCGTTCGGGTACTTGAGAACTTTCGGTTGTTTTTCTCAGCGATATGCAGCGTGCCACCATTTGCACCTGTTCATCTGCTGCATCTGCTACACCAGGTACAAGCCTCCTGGCTGTATTCACACCTCACCTCCGGCGGAAATGGACGCTTTGTGCGGTGAACCGCTCGTCGAACCCACTGAACCGACCGAAAGCTCCCTGTTGGCGTCATGCCGTGCCTGGTTCCTGATCATCGACCCTGAAGACACTAGAACCCTGTGACAGAAGATAGGCAGCAGAACATCCAAATCAGGGTTGTGTTGCCGAGTGGATGATCACAAGATGAAGGTCGAGCTATACCCTAACATTTGCAGCTGCTGGCTTCATGGTGGATTTGAATGGTAATATTCGGGATCGTATCTCTGAAAGAGCTTATAAGCATGCGGTTATGAAGGTGTGAAATAAGATTCTATACGGTGCCCGAAAATATCACTTAAACCCTCCCTATGTTAGGGCATGCGGTAATACAATGTGCACCGCGGCAATCTACAGAGAAACGTAAAATGTACTTTTCAAGGTCGATACAGCGAAACTTCTGGGGTGAAAGATTGCGATAGGAAGTTCGCAGAGGCGGAGCTTACGGTGAGATAGTTTGGATGTGAGTGAGCCAGTTTGTATCTGAATGTGACTCCACGATCTCCAGGGAACTGAGGGCTTCATGGAGTGTAAGTATGATGTTGCCGATGTAGCTCAAAAGTACCAATTCAAATATATTTCTCTTTGAAAATAGGTAATTATCCGAACTTGATAGGTCCATATCAAACATCAATCTTTTTTTTTTCGAGAAAAAACTCACGAGAGCGTGCAAATTTTCCAAACACATCACTAACGTAAAGGAAGGGATACTTGTAAGATAGGTTGAGAGAGCCAGATAAACCGACAGCTTGACTAGTGAATGTAGGAGGCTGAATAGGTGCCAATGGTATCTTGTAATTCATGATGTTTCGGCTTGTCTTACACGTACCGAGATACGGCGACCTCTCCTCGAGCCGAATTTCATGAAGTCTGGATATGAAACTCTAAATTGGCATCTCATGACCGAAGAGCCAACTGAACCTTGGTTAGGATAGGTATCTTGATGCACCAAAAATCACAGAACGGTATCGAGAAAACCTGTAGGATGAATTCACAAGAGGAGCGGCGAGGTGGTACACAAAGACCAACACCATAAGCATATTGATCGTGTTGCGCCAAACAATACAAATGTCTTTCTTGCAGTGACACTCATCTCCAGCTCGTCTAATTCTTCATGAGCAAGCCTTCAGAACGAAAAAACAAATAAGCGACTGCAGGCTGCAGCTCACAAATGGTAACGAAAGCTTTCTGTAACGCCACACTTCCACTCGGGGATTGATCATTTTCATACCGACTAGTCCCAAAGTAAAGGTACCTTTTTCATCTACTTAGAGTTATATTCATGAATGGCATTTCTTTGACAGCAGAGGTCTAGACTTTGCTCAAGCCGCATCGATTTATGACACTGTACGTGCCCAATGCCTCATTAGTATGTATATGTAAGTATAAACCTCATTTACCGTTGGCTGTAGCGAGCAGGTCTGTGAAATTAATTGATGTGCTTCCTTTGGGCTTCTTTTACGCTTCTTTGACAAGGGCCAGGGGTCCTTGG
>MU157861.1:0-49041 GCA_015657495.1 Crepidotus variabilis | reverse complement strand
ACCGTAGAGCCCGTTACGACCATTCGGACCCCATCAGCACAAGAAGCAACAACTTGACAGCGAAGGTAGACCTGCTCGCTACAGCCAACGGTACTCATTGGGCTTGACATGCGACAGACTACCCAGAACGACAAGCTGACAACTCGTCCTCTTATCGATGACGTTCAAGCTCAAGTTTTTTTTTTTTTTTTTTTTTTTTTTCAGGCTCAGGTGCTGGTTCGGGAGATCTGCGGTTGCACAGTGAGTGGACACTGGCAGCTATGGATATGACAGGCGACAAGGTGAGAGATTGGGCAAATTTTGTTGATCATGAACTGGTGAATTCAAGATTTACACACTATGTACGCGGTCACTTCGATGCTCTTACTTCGACCAAGCGAGGGATATACAGCTATCTGAAATAAATTACGCCATGCCGGGCTGATGAATGCGCATTGCGACAGCCTGGAAGCCGCCGTAAGTACCCTCAGTTTCAAACATTACATTTCATCTTTCACTTGCCAAATTTTGTCAAAGTTCGATGAACTGTCCAGGTCTCCAAGGAGGCGTTACCAGACTGTCTTAGGCTCAGGTTAATATTAGCACATTCGCACTCGCACTCACATTGACAATGACAATGACGGCCAACAATGCGAATTGTTCACCAACATCAAGGCACAGCCGTACAGTGAGATGACTCCATTCAAGATAAGTTTTGAATGCCAAGTGCCAAGGTGAGATACTGATAGTTGATATGTCGCTACATCAAGTTGATTGTACCCACAGGCACCATACCGTTCCGACCTCCGAGCTCGGATTTTTAATTTTGGTGCTGCCAGTGGTGGGCAAGACAGTGAGATAGGACTTTGGATAGGACACAGTGGGTATCCAACTGTCGTTTGTCGTTTGTCGGCAGATTATCGGTGTTTAATGCCAATGGTGGTGGTGGATTGGACAAATTTAGGTGAGAAGAACTGACGAGCTGGAGTTCTGAGTTCTCAAGATTGTCTGTCGATTTTCAAGCTGCTTGAATTGATTGAGCGGTTGAGTTCGAACATTTATGATTTAAAGCAGAGTTAAACTAGAGTCAAAGGAGGGACTCGGAATGTATCTTCTAAAGATGCTGCTGGTAAAGACTCAGGCTCCGGGTATGTTTCAATTTAAACGCCTCGAAATCATAACACTTCTAATAATTAAACATACTCTAGGCGGCAGGATCATGTTGAGCGATCGGCCCTCGTAAAATGTGCTCGAAGATACCTTCGGCATGTTCAACATCATACATCATAATCTACAATCGAGAGAAGGTGATTGATCCTTGATTTGACTGCTTCAAAGTACGAATCAAACCTTTTCAGGTTTAAAGCATCAAAGAGCATCAAAGAGCATCAAAGAGCATCAAAGAGCATCAAAGAGCATCAAAGAGCATCAAAGAGCATCAAAGAGCATCAAAGAGCAGCGTAAAATGGTAAACGCGTAAACGGTAATTTGCTTATGATAGAGTCTTTCATCTGCCATAGTCGTGGTGTACTGTAAGTATAGAACCGACACATCCATGATCTATAAGTATAACCTATTACTTGGCCAATTGGTTTAAACATGAAACTTGAATCAGCGAACGATTTAATCTTTCATGAATGTTAATCACTGGTTACTGGTAGCTTAATAGCTTAATAGTGTCTCAAGCTCGAAGCTCAAAGCTCGAACTTCGCTGAGGTATGGAGCCTTGGAGGACGACTGTAACTTCAAGCTTCAGGCTTGAGCGTCGAGCGCCAAGGGGCCGTCAAACTTAATTACTACGCTAATACTCTTAACGTACCCTAGAACTACATGTATAAGTAGTTCAGATGATAAATCCACGGTGTCGCTGCCGGGGTGTCGTGTCTCGTGTCTCGCCGACGAGAACGAGAACGAGAATGAGAAATTTGATAGTGCACTGTCCCGATAACTATAACTAACTGAGACTCAACAATCCGAGCTGACTGAGCCAACATCTCCAGCGTTAATCACTGTAACGTTCACAACTTCACATGCAGAGGGGTGCATCGGCATCGGCATTAATTTGATCAGTTGAACGCTGAGGGCTGAGGGCTGAGGGCTGAGCGTCGGGAGGAAGGGAGCGCTTGACGCTACGCGGGTAAACTTGGACCAAGGATGGAAAGTCGCGGTATGAGGTTTGCGAGATAAGAAAGACGAGATGGGAGAGGAGGAGAACGGAGGATGAACGAGAAGAGGGGAATGAACGAGAACAAGAACAAGAGCATGAGCGAGAGCGAGAGCGAGAAAACTGAGATAGTACGAAACAGCCATTCTTATTTAGTACTACTAGAGTATTGAGTAAGAAAGTCCCAACTAATAAGCTTAAGCTTAAATCCGAGTCGGAGTCGTTGACCAGATCCTAGGCTTAGGCTTTGGCCTAGAGTACGAGGAGTATAGACTGTATAGTGCCACTGCTACTGCTACTAGGTGTGCCATACCATTCCCATGGGCAGTAGCCTAGTACGCCACTGTTGCTGTTGCTGTTGCTGTACAACTGTATACCAATACTGGCGTCGAGGTTGACATGTCGATATATAGGTTGTAGAGCTGTAGTGTTAGAGCCTTAGAGCTTTAGAGCTTTAGAGCAGTATAGAATACGGTTGAATCTAAGCCTGAGATTGAAATGGAGGTTAATGCGAACATGTAACGTGAACAGACTCGGACGTTCGGAGGAGATGTTCTCCGTGTTTGTTTGAGATTTTTTGAGATTTTTTGAGTAGAGTAGAGTAGAGTACAGTAGTAATAGTTGTTGAACGGAGAACGGAGGACGGAGGGCGGGGGACGGGGGAAAGAACATGTTTATTGCCGAGAGAAAGCGAGCTGAGCTGAGGCGAGGCGAGATGGGATGGGGTCGGTGTATTGACAGCGATTGGATACCGGTAGTGGATGATTAATGATTCGACGCTTCAATATCAATGCCCAGCAGCGCTGTAGCACGGTGGACCAAAGATGATGAAGCCAGAAATTTCGAAATGAAAGTCGTACTATGTACTCATGTAGTCTGTCAGCCCGTCGCCCAGCTGGCCAGTAGGTTACTGTAGGATAGACAGACAGACAGATAGACAGACCGTCTACCAGTTGTCGAGTCCGAGTACTGTCAAAGTGGCCGGGTGGAATGAGACCGGATCTGGGATGATTGACGCCTCCAAGGTGTAAGGTGTAAATTTTAAGGTGCGTTTCAAGTGTTATGCATGTCAGAGTACCAGTTGCTTGACGACAGTGACTGGGGTGGGGGTATGTGCAGATGCAAGATGTACTCGTCTCAGCATATGCGCATGCAATGCCAATGTGGTTGTGGTGATCTAAAAGTAAAGTAAAACCGCACTGCGCATGTTCCCACCAACGGTCCAATTTGGGTTCTTGTCAAATTATCAAACTATCAATTGGAACACGGTGAACTGGGTTGACAGGCACCGAGGAACGATCATCCGCTGTTCAGTCGAGTTGAACCAGTTCATTCGTTCATTTCTATAGAACTTATGAGGGGAGATTGGGTGCCTGAAAAAGAAGAACACAGGTTCAGGTTCAGACTCAACACAACTTTATTATTTCCACTTTTCACCAAAAATCCATCTTTTTTTTTTTTGCCGTGTTGTTTGTTACCGAGAGTCCGTTATCTCTCTTCTCCCTTTCTCCGTCTGTCTGTCTGTCTTCCCCTCCTCCTCCCCACTCACCCTCCCCTCCTCCCCACTCACCACACCCCAAAATGCCCGTCCCAACAGACGACCCACTCGACATCCTCCTCCTCCCCCCACCCGACGAAACACCCACCGAACGCACACTGCGCCTCGACCGCGAAGCCGAAGCCAAACGCGTCAGCCTCGCCATCGATGCGAGTATCAAAGCTGAACGGGCGGCTAGTAGGAAAAAGAGGATCGTGAGGCTTTTGTTGTTGGGGCAGAGTGAGTCAGGTATGTTTGATTCTTTGTTGGTTCTTGAGTGTGTGAAGAGGAGATGGAAGGTGGCTGATTGAAACGTTTACTTTTGTTGGTTGTAGGGAAGAGTACGACTTTACGACGTGAGTGTTTTATCCTTCTTCCTTGCCTCCTTGCCCCATCCCTTCCCCACCTCATCTCCCAATCAAACATTCACTCACTCACCCCATTTACACCCCCCTCCCCCTTTCACAACACAGAATTCCAACGCCTCTACACACCAACCGCATTCCGCGAAGAACGAATCCTATGGCGCGCCGTCATCCAACTCAACATTGTCCGATCTATACGTACGATTCTAGATACGCTCGCTGTGTATCAAAATCAAATGTCTATGGGGTCGGGGTATAATGGATATGGTATGCATATGTTCATTATCTTTTTTTGTTTATTCCACGATATACTCATTACTATCGGCTACGATGTAGGTACACCGACAGCAAGCCCGTACGCATCACCTAAAGCGCGGTCGAGGAGTATATCGAGGACGAGACAAAGCCCTCAAGGACAGCCGTTGCAGAACCAGCAGCCGTTTCACGGTTTGAGAAGGAGAGGAAGTGAGGGTGAGGGGTATGGTTCGGGCGATGCGAGAACCTATGGTAATGTTAATGCGAATGGGGGACCAGCCAACGGTAATGGACAAGGACAGTCGAACATCTTACACTCACCACCGCGCTATCCACCTCCTCTACCTCCAACCCACGGCGCAGGCGCGGGTGCGGGTAGTTCATCGAGCTCAGCTTCTTCGTCTCAACGTGCTGCAAGGGGACAACCACAACCACAACCACAACCACAACCACGGTATGAAGTAGATGAACCTGATGAATATGCACACGACCGTGATGAGTTTGAACATGACGATGAAGAAGACCAAGACGACGATGGGGAATATTCAGACGATCTGGCACCTCCCCATACTCATCAAGCTCCTCAAGCTACACATCCTCAAGCTTATCCAAAAGGTTCTAAACACGGTATCCAGCATCCGCATGCTCAGTCTTACTCTTACGCCAGCGCCAGCGGGAGCGGGAGCGGGAGTGCGAGTGCGAGTGCGAGGAAAGCATCTCCTAGTCCTTCAAGGGTGTATGGCCAAGCTCACGGAGGTCACGGCACTCAGGGTGGTCAAAGTCAACACTCTCATCCCTCGTACCCAACCCACCCGGGTCAACAGCGAGGTCATAGTGAAGGCTACGTAGGTCAGCAGTCGTACCAACATCCAGGACATCAAGGCCACGCAGGACACGCGGGTCAGCAGTCTTACCCAGTAGGACATCAAGGACAAGGACATCAAGGACAAGGACATCCAAGCCACGGCGCACACGCCTCAACCTCCTCAGCCACTGCTTCGAACCCGAACATGGGGGGTGCGTATAGACAGAGGAGTGGGGATGAGTATCCTTCAGCTTCAGGATCAGTGGGTGGTGCGATGGGCTCGTACCCGCCTTCACCTTCCCAACCCACACATCCATCCCATCCGAATCCTTCGCCTTCGTACCCACCTTCACCGTGGTATACGAATCCTACGCATCCGCAGGGAGCGGGAGTGGGACATGTGCAGGGAGCGGGAGCGGGACAAACGCAAGGGCATGCACAGGGACAAGGGCATTTAGTGCACAATCATCAACATTCGTCCTTCTCCATGCATTCAACCTATACAGGTCAAACTAATCCATACGCTTCACCATCAGTACCACCGACCTTGGCCTTCGCGCAACATTCCTCATACGCGCCATCAGGACAGTACGCATACGCAAACTCGATACATTCATCTTCGTATGCTGGTATACCCACTAATTCGATTTTGTATCCTTCTTCGCCTGGTACCTATCCTACACAACCACATCAAACCTACCCAATACAACCCAACTCCCCCAGTCAATCGCCGCAGACATACGCATCCACAGCTAGTTCTTCGACATTAATCCAAACGCCGCTTGATGCGCTCCGAATCAGGTTGGAGCCGCTGAAAGAGGTGGAGAGGGTGTTGATTTGGAGGTTGGTGAGTGGCGGTGGTGGGTCCTCTACGACTGCTGCTAATGGTGGGGGTTCTCCGACTAATGGGAGTGGAGGAGGAGGAGCGAATGGTGGTGGTGGTGGTGGTGCGAATGGGAATTGGACGGGGACAGGAGGAGCAAGGGGAGAGTTGGCGGGTGCGAGTTTTGAATATGAGAATCAGGGCGATGCGGGACAGGATAGTCCTGAGTTTGGAGGGGTTAGTGTTAGTGGTGGTGTGGCTGGACCTGTTGCTTCTGGTCTCCCCGGTGTACCAGGTGTAGTAGGACAAGCACAAGCACAAGGACAAGGACAAAGCCAAGGAACACCTGAAATATTCGTTCGACCTGGGATGGGTTGGAAGAGCGCTTTGGCGAGGGCTAGGGCTGGGTTTGGGAGTCCTCCTCGGGATGGGATGAATGGGGGGAGGAGTTCGCAAGGGAGTGGAGAGGAAGGAAGGAATGGGAGAGATGGGCATGGGAGGTCGTTGTCTGATCGGGGGTTGGTTCAGGCTCAGGCTCAGGGGGAGAATTACGCCGAACGACAAGGGTATGGATACATTCTAGGCGAGCAAGATCCGTCGCTTGCTACATTACATATCCTGCACTCTCTCAAGAAAGATATGATAACGCTGTGGACCGATCCGGGTGTTAAAGAGGTTTTGAAGAGACGGAAGGTTAGGTTGGAGGAAGGCAGTGGGTTGTGAGTGTTTGTTTTCTTCTCCTCTTAACCCAAGCTAACACCCCCCTTCTCCCTCGTTCTAGCTTCCTAAACGACCTCCCGCGCCTCCTAACCACAACCCCACCCTACCTACCCACAGACGACGACGTCCTTCGCGCACGTCTCAAAACCGTCGGTGTATCGGAGTATAAATTCGAGATGGAGGTTAGTGCGGGACGCGATCAGGGGACGGAGTGGAGGATCGTGGATGTTGGGGGGAGTAGGAGTATGAGACGTGAGTATATGCGTTTTTTTCTATCAAATCCCATTCCGTTGAACTTTAAGCTTTGTTCATCCAAATAGCAACATGGGTCCCATTCTTCGACACTGTAGACGCTATCATCTTCCTTGCGCCCATCTCGGGGTTCGATCAAGTCTTACTCGAAGATCGGTCGGTGAATCGATTGGAAGATAGTGTGTTGTTGTGGAAAGCGGTTTGTTCGAGTAAACTGTTGGCGAATGTGGACCTGGTGTTGTTTTTGAATAAGTGTGATATTTTGGAGAGGAAGTTGATGGGGGGTGTTAGGTGAGGCTTTTTTTTTGATGTTTTTTTGGACTTCGTTAGGCTGTTTTACTTTCGTTTTTCGTACGTTATCAACCTATCACTTCGGCCCCTCTCCCTGGACCTTCCCTGGCTACACACCCTTGCACCCTTCCTCTCCACGTTCAAGATACGAAGGCGCATACATAAACAACGGATCAACCCTCCCCGACCATCGAAAACATCGTTGTTCCGTCCCCTCCTTCACGAAACGCAGAGCCTGGCTTGTCGATCGACGACACATCCACCCCATGAACGCGTCGCGTTCGATTTCCCGCTATCTATGACGATACGCCGCTACGACGCGCTGCATTGGGTTACGTTGTGTTGTCTTACACTGCGTTATGTGCAGTTTTCAACGCTAAACGCTCGATGATGGATAAACGATAATGGATACCCGATACAAGGGTGGACGTCGTATTGGCATCGTCGTCGTCGGCATCCGCATCGTATCCGCGTTGTTATCAGGGTCGACGCATACATCCTACATCCAACATTCAAGCACTTCCCAACAACCAGAACGAAACACAACTTTTCCTTCCTTCCTTCCTTCCTCGTTCTGCGCCACCTGGTACATTGCATCTCACTCTCATCCGGCCGATCTAGCTGGTCATTTGGTCTTTTAGTCGTTAACGAAGAGACGAACACGTCAACCTCAACATCAACACAACAATCAAGCCTTCTCATTCGCCCCCCAAGTTGAGGTTTCGCGGTCTACCTCGACATTCTTCGGTTTTCGGGTGTCTCCTGCTACCCTCTATCAACAACAACAACCCAGCTCGACGCACCACCCATAACCTTTCTTCGATCTTTACCAACATTTACGTCCGACGAGTTCTCAGCTCACCCAAGTCTACAATCCTCATCCTCATCCTCATCCTCATGATTGTGTTATGTTATGTTCTGAACCCAAACCCGAACCCGAATCCGAATCCTCATGGTCGTGTTCCGTGGTCCATTTGCAAGCACCGCCTCTACTCCACTCCACACTAAGCGTACCTGGGACCTGGACCTGGACCTCCAAGACCAAAAATCGAACGAACCAACGAACGAATGAATCAACCAACGAATCAACTACACCACACCACACCAAACCATACGAGCGAGCGAGCGAAAATTCCTTTTTTGTGCACTCCGGTCTATCAACTTGGATTTTCTATTTATCAAAGCGCCAAATGTGCTGTCCTGGCCCGCCTTGACGCCGTACACCTTTCTTTCGGGTCTCCCGGTTTCACGATAAACCCGCCTGATTCTGGTTCTGGTTCTGGTTCTGGTTCGTTCATATCAGAGCGGCGCGCATTTACTCGCCTTTTGCTGTGCTTATGCTCATGCAACGGCAGAACTCTGAAGAACTCGCGTCAATCTACGGGGTTTCGAGGCTCTATGGGGTTTCAGAGGTTTCGGGGTTGCAGGCCCTGAGGTTCTAAGGCTCTAAGGGGTTATAAGACGGTTTTTGGTGCATGTGGGATCTTTGGATCTTTGGTGGTCTGGAGGTTTGGAGGTTGAACGCCTTGATCGGCGGACTGGATGGCATGCGCGCGTGAATGGTGTAAGACCTCGAATCTTCGATGGTCGTGTGCCTGAACGCATGGGCGAGCTGTGGAACTTGGGACTTGGGACTCGGAACTTGGAGGTCTTTCTGCGATGAGAGGTCGTGGAATGATTGACTGGCCTTTTTTTTCGTTTCAGACTTGGTTTTTTTACTTTGTTTTCTGCTCCCTTGAGTTCATTTCATTTCGTTTTTATTTTTATTTCCGTTATTCTCAACATTTCTACGCTTAGCTGTACTCCTTTCACTTTCTTCTTCCGAAACTTCTTCATCGTCCGTTTATTTGCCTTTGATCGTTACTGACAATTCTTTTCTGCACCTTTAGAATGGCGAAATATGTCCGAAGTTATGGCGATCGGCCAAACGACCTGGAAAATGTTAGCAAATGTGAGTTCTTTTGTTCTTTGTTCGTTGATCCGATATTATTTTCGATGGTGGCGGCGGTTCGCGATCTATCACAAGTACTAGTTTACGTTCCAGGCTCTTCAAACGTTTAGGCGCTTGTATGCTGTTTACAACAGAGCAAGTCGAGCCAACTATTTGTGGATGCAGTGGCGATTGTCAATTCATTTGAATCGTCGTGCTAACATTCAGTGATTCTAGACCTTCGTGGAAAATTTAGCGCCATCCACCGCGAATACTCGCCTAATCCAAGAAAATTCTACGCGTTTTGTACGAGTGTTACCGATACTGCTACTACAGCCGGAATCATCGCTAGTGGTGAGTTTTAGCTTTTTGGATTTTGCTAGCCCCCCTGGGCGTGCTAGGTTAAGATTTACTGAGATTGATACTTACGCCTTTTTTTTTTAGTTCGAGATATGGTGATTCGACAGCACCTCAAACAGTCCAAGCTCCTATAACCTTTTCTTTTTCTCGAGTTTTCTCTATCAATGACATTCATGCAACTGCTTCGCCATGGACGATCTAGAAGTTATCTAACGACAACGGCTTCGCCAAAGCGTCGCACTTACACATTTTTATATATCTTTGCTACCCCCATCCTCTTTGATATCTTCGCATTTCATATCATGTTTCCTAAACCGCATTTTGCATTTCAATCTTTCCACATCTTTTGAAGTTGTACGAAAATTCCATGGGTGATGATCGTGCTTTCGTGCTTTTCGCATCACACTACCATCTACTATGGCTCCCGGCCCCGTTACGCGTCCATTTACCCTCATCTCATCTTACTATATCTTGCACTTGGATACCTTGTAGTTCATTGATTCCCCCCCCAATGTTTCTAGTTTTTTTTTTTTCTTGCCTCTTGTTCTGCGGTACAGCTCGGGCGCTTCCAACATGTAGATTCCTGTTCTCCGACAATTACATAGCTATCCACAACTTCGATTCTCCATCAACATTTGAGCAATTTCCGATCGCATCTTATCGTGGGCTTTGTCATGTCTCCATTCCTTATACATGTACAGCTCTGAGCTCTTATCACAAAATCGACACTTCTGGCTCGCTCGTGATATTAGTAGTCCACGTAGAGGAAGATGATGATTTCGGTTGGAAGAAATTGGCGTGAAGTTGTTGATGCGGTGGTATTCACATGACGTCGATCTTTCTTTGCATCAAATCTTACGGGCGCTTGTCGTGCAGAGACCGAGCGTCCTTATTAAAAGCGCGACTTAAACTAAGAAATTAGTTCTGCGACTTGTGCTCTGTTTTTCCACATAGAGTCGGACAACTCAGAGGAAATCAAACCGGACTTGAACAGATATGCGGAGTTAAATGTATTGAATACAGTTTGGTACATGATGTGTTTGGTCTAAGTAGCCACTCAATCGAGCTCGTCGTAGCTGTCCTCCCTAATCAATATGCTCAAAATACCTTTGCCGATCTTTTTGAAGGCGTTCCCGACTTTACTAGGGTCGCGTGCGTCAATTTCCATCTCATCCATGACGTCTCGTGTAATCAAATCCAAGTCTTCGTCGCTCAGATCACGTTTCTGGTTTCGGCTTCCGCCAAGGTGGAGGGCCGCCTTGGCGACTTTGGCAGCGCCCTTGAGCAAGAGACCCACTCCGAAGGGCTCTCGTGCGTCGATCTCCAAGTCGTCCATGAATTCTCGTGTGATCAAGTCCAGGTCGTCGTCGTCGCCCAAATCACGTTGCTGATTTTGAGTTGCTGAACCAATGTGCAGACCCGCCTTCGCGACCTTCGTGACTCCCCTGAACAAGCGGCCCATCCCAGGCTCTCGACCGAAAACTCTGTGGGGTGCAAGGGTAGGCGCACCCATTCTCGCACCACTAGTAGCTTATGAACAAAGGGGCTAAAAGAAAATACTGTCAACTCACTAGTTTCTAGTTGGGATGGCGAGGGCAGGTCCGGCGAGCAATGCAGAGAGGATAACGATAGATTGAACCATTTTGATATTAGAAGTGAAACTGAGTGTTGTGTATATATTGAAGACGAGGAAGTAGACTTGCACGGCAAAGTCAGTAGATTATTGGGGAGGATTGTTGTGTTGAGACCAGCTGAAGAAATTGAGTCGTTCAACGGCTCTTTTTATACAATCGTGTGTTTGCCATATTGAGAGAGATGGGTGCTGTATCTGCATCAACCAAAGCTAGCTTCTGTCGGCATGGATGCTAGAACTTCGTGATTGATTGTGAAGTTCCCTTTAAAGGTATTTTTTGATCATTTGTGCAACTGAGTAGGAGATCATCAAAAAATCAGGAAGGCTGCGTACGGCTTGGAAACGAGGGATATACGCTCCACCAATGCACTTGTAATTCCACGCTGAGTCGGTACTTCAGCATGCGGATGTAGGTTACATCTTCACAACACCGCCAGGTGCTTCTCACAAGTGAACAATGCAATGCAGCCCACCATTGAGGTCAAAGAAGAAAGAAGTTTATCAGCTGATCATCGCAAATCGAGTGAAGCGAACGAAGCCATCTATTTGATGAACGTCGTCTTTACGCTCTTCGTGATAGAAATTGTCGACAAACCTTAGAGTCCAGCTGACAACACAAACGATGGAGCATCACTAATTTTTGATCAAGGATCTCCAATCGGTGTGGATGGCTACGCTGGTTAGGTTGCCAAAGGGATAAACCTTTTATTGATATATTACAAGAATCACTAATTTCAGGTGTTTACGCCTCAGCCACGAACATATGTAATTGATGTTCAAATTTGTCGTATTATATATTTAATGGGTTTTAACGCCAACGGAAAATGCGGAAGTAGAAAGAATCGTACAGGATAACAACATCGTGATGAATACTCATAAAACGTGGCATAGGTCTATAGTCCCAGGCAGAGAGCAGATCCTTTAACAGAATAATGCGAGATGATGAGGTGATGAGAGGTGGAGGCAAGCGGGAGGGAATCTGTAGTAACAGCAACCATGAGTGGAAGGCAAGCGCAACATGAATGAACAAACGCGACAGCAATGGGAAAGCAAAATATCAGAGCGGCGAAAATGCTGGGTTAGGAAACGATGAATAAAGGAGAACATACGTAGTAAAAAGAAAAGGCATAATGGTCTGTAACATTGTAGAACGTATCTCGCAGTGGAACCAAGGAAGGAAAGAAAAGAAACGTTTTCGAGAGATCAATGGCGTGGCAATCAGCCTAAATTAGCCAATCGTTGCGCCAGCGCTTGCACGACTTGAGCGTCAACACCAAATTCTTTGGCCAGATCATCAAGCGATCCATCTGGAGCGTGCATGGAATTGAACCCTTTCGAAGAATGACTTGAAGTCAGCGTCGCGTTGTCCGTGCTGTGAGGTGTGATAGGTGTACTAGATCCAGTCCAAGATGCTCCATCAGATTGTTCGGAGATAGTTGGGGTCGGAGTAGCTGGGAGGGGAAGTCTGTGCTTCTCGGCGAGCCCAACCAGTGCTCGAGTCTGCTGGATGGTGAAAGCTGAAGAAGGTCAGAGACTGATGGGGAAAATGGGGACAATGAAACTTACCATGACACCGTAATCCGGTATAGAGTAGATCAAGAACAAAGTCCAGGGTGTACTCTTCGTGATAAGCTTCCTTTCTAGAGACTTGCTTCGCGTCTTCAACGCGACTGAGGAGGGCTTCGATGCCCACTAAATGGAACAATCAGCAACGACCCTTCTGGCTACTCAGAGTGTCATACCATAAGTCGCATCTATGCTCGCTCATCAGCATATGGATAGACAACCCCGAAGAAGGTGACGTACCAAATAAGTGATCCCTGACGCTAGCCGACCAGAAGACTCGGCTATCAACATCAGTAGGGAATTTACTGAGCCAGCTGATCAAAGAATGAAATGGTAGCGAAGGTACTTTGAGGAAGTGGGACTGCGAAATGTCAGTCCGTCAGAATTTTGGCTGAAGTTGGAATGCCCCTACGTCTGGTTCGCGGATAAGGTGTACAAGCCCAACAATTTCAGAGTCTGAAAGTAAGCCACCCTCTAAAGCACCAATCAACCTTGCGCTGTCGAGGCCATTGAGAGAGGGTCGAGATCCTTGAAAGTTACCCCGCCAATGTGGGAAAAGCTGGAAAACGTATGAGATAAAACAATACCGCTTCCAAAACGGATGTACTGACATCGGCCATAAGCTCTGGCTGTCCGCTCCGTGTAATTGTGACACCGCGGGCTCGGCGACCCTTGCCTAAAACACTTCCTCGCTCTTTTCGTCCGGAAGAGGACACTGCCTCGCCTCTCAGAATCGCACCAGCAGTGGCAGCAGTCTTGACTTCGACGTAGGCATGGCTCATGGTCTTGCCTTTGCGATCAAGCAAGACATGCACTCTTTCGACAGGCTGTTGGAGCCATCCAGCAATCTGAGTAGGGGTGATATCCTTGTCGATGTATAAGTCAAACTGTGAGTGAAAAAATAAAATCTGATCGACGAACCCAAGGCACATTATCGATGCGAAGTACAACATTGTCCACATGTTGGATCCGGTTCTCTGACAGCATGGGGCGATCAATTTGTTGTTCCATTCTTGGCGTAGAAGCCCGAAGCTCTCCAAAGTCAAGGCCGAATTCGAAAGCACTTTCAAGGTCTCCACTACCGTCTGGAGGAAGACTCTGCCCATGAGACATCCTGGGAGGAGAACTTGCAAATAGAGGTTGTATAAGGGACTCCGAGGTTAGCTGAAGAGGTTTCACTTCTGCGAGAAGACGTGAGAGAATATAACTAGTAAAAAAGCTTCCACATACCAGAAGTTGTGACCATCGGGTTATGGTCTGTTTTGGAGACCATAACAAGTTTGAAGTCTGCGACGCCTTGTTTACAAACGGCACACTGCATATCTTTTTCTCCAACAATATTGAGGGCACTGGTGAGGCAAGCTGAGCACAGTGGATGACCGCAAGGCTGGAGAATGGCGAGTTTTGAAGAACCGACAGCAAGGCATACGGAGCAATCAGTAGGAGAATTACTGGGTGTGGGAGCCTGGGGAATGACTCTCGCGCTTGAACTGGAGAAAGAATGTTCGAGCGATGGTCGCGGGACTGGGGTGGTAGGGAGAGGCACGGCATGCGGATGTGGTCTGAAGGCATGAGGGTGATAAGGTTGTGGCCTCCCCTGATTATATCGCAGAGGGGGCTGGGTCGAAGTAGGATTAAGGAAGATATGTCCGGATTGGTGAATATCCTCGTAGTAGGGTTGTTGGAGCTGCTGGCGAGACACATGGAAGTGATGATCGATACTCTCAGCAAAATTATGGCCGACGTTTGGATGATTAACGTTGCCTATGGCATGGAAATGGTCGGTGAAAGTAGGCTGCGCAAATGGGAATGACTGAGTGTTCATTCCGTGCCCTTCGAAAGTAGGATAGCCGAGTAATTGGGGCTCTTGAGGAGAGAAGTGATTCGCGAAAGAATTCTCAACTTGGGATACGTCGTAATCGCTTTCGTATTCGAGATCGTTCTCGTGGATGTCGAATAAATCGAGAGATGTGTCATGTTCCAAAGTCATGCTGATGCTCGCATTTTTATGATTAGAAGGAGCAGAAACCTTTGTAACAAATAAATCAAATAGCAGATGTGGTATGAAGAATTCTTACTAGTCCAAGAGCTTCGCGCCGGCGCGGTTGAGGAGGATCAGTTTGGCAGCCCTTGAGTTTTAGTTGCTTGGCTAGTGTTCGATTAGGTGGAGGGGTCGACATCAAACTTGTCGAATAATTTTGGTTTTGCGTCATTCTTCTTTGGGCGGGAGACACACGAGCACTTCGCACAGCTACTGGGGACTGTGGTTGGACACGCGATGGTAAGACAGTGTGAGATTGGGCTCTCGGTCGATTCGTAACAGCTGGAAGGCTATTGAGCCTTCTGTGGCCAGCTAAGAATGGTTCCGCTAGAATGGCTACTCCAGTCAGGTCTCTGGTCGCATTTTAAACCAATTAGCTCACCTTCGTCGTTCGACAAGATGCTCGAGTCGTTTCCTTCATCAAGTAGAGACATATCGCTGGCTATATGCGCTTAGTTCATTAGCAAGTCCAGTATTTTAAGGCGCATATATGCACTTACAGTCATCCAAAACATAGCTAGAATCGTCCTGATCAGCAAAGGAGACTTTGATGCCGTTTTCGCTCGCACGAGAACGCCAATTTTCCGCAATGTCAGCGAGACTTCGATCCTTGCTCGAACTGGAGCTTTTCACGATATCTGGTGAAATCCCTGCAAAAGCAAGTCGCTTTCTAATGCTAAGGCCGGTATTATCTGGAGTCGTCAATGTTGACGACGCTGATTCGAACGAGCGAAGACTGATTGGAGTATAAGGGCTTGTGGATGGCGTAAGTGGTGACCTGTAGAACGACTGTGAACGAGGTTGTTGACGGGGAGGCGGGCGTTGAGGAGTAACTGGTGGCGCTTTGCTTGAGCGGGATACTACCGGCGACGTTGGGACGGAGTACGACATCGCTGCAATGGTTGGAAGTGTTGGAACAAGGCTCGCTGTGACAGTCAAAAGGTTGTGACAGCAGGAAATCCAACCTAACGCGTTGGGTCACGTCACACCGCCCGCGTCGCGCTCCGATCATGTGTTCGCGTGTCAGGGTCGTGCTCAAAGTAATTGCAACGTTGTATATACTGTAGTTCAGTAAAAGTGTATAGATTAGGTTAAGAGCGTAATTTAGGAAACATTGAGGGTCAAGTCATCTCCCGACTAAGTTGAAGAACGCCAATCGTTTATAGTTTCTTGAGCTTGAGTCCGGGATGGTTTATGCTCAGCCTAGCACTGCGGCGAAGGGACTGGTTGGAAGATCGAGTTTGTCGCTTCGTACCTGAAAAAGGGAGGTGCCGTAGCTCTATTTCTTCAGCTACGATGATGCGAACAGAATTAGTTCCATCGGTAGCGATACAGCGAGCGAAGACGCCTGGTCGTCCGTCGATAAATCACTATTCAAAGTGCGCTCTGGAGAATTTAAGGCGTCTGTATTCGAACAGTTTTGTTCTATGTCCGCGTTAGCAGATGAAGCCCTCTCTGAGAATATGTCCAAGCGGTTCTCAGGAGAACTTTCCACTGGTGTATTTTCAGGGACAAATCCTGAGGGTGGATCTTGATATGACGGCGTGGCATCCGATATCGAGGAGTAAAACGTGAGCTCTCTTTTGAAAATTGGGTTAATGAGGATATCATGGCCAGCAGATACAGATATACAAGCTTGAGACAATAAACCTTCCGGTGAGTTTGGTGCATGGTGAGGGTCCTCTCGAGGTCCAGTCAGCTCCAGGTCTTCAATAGGAGCTATCGGTTGGCAGAATGAAGATTCTGGAAACAGTTCGTCCAGAGGGTCCCGAAAGACGCTACCTGCAGATGGTGGCAGAGATGGACCCCATGAATTGTCGTCTGCCGTGAGGAAGACATCTCGCAAAGGATAAACTATACCTAATAAATAATACTGAGTGCATTCTCTTCGCGTTACCCTGTTGCTTACCATCCCCGTTGTAGACGATTTGGCCGGGCAGTCTTGGAACATGCAATTTAGACGGAATAAAAGGTTCGGGTTGTTCTATATTTGGAAGATGTACGTCGTTTTTGCATTCCTGAAGAAACCGTAAAAGAGTGGAAGCTAGAGGTGGTTGATTGTTATACATGGTTGAATGAGCGTGATATAGCGGGTACATATGAGCCTACGAGATTTGTCAATACGTTGTCTCAAAGAGGAGTTAGCCAGCATACGTCAATGTAAAGAAATGAAAGATAGGTCGCCAATCAAGAAGTTCCCCTTTATCTCGCGACAGTAGAAATATACGCGGGCTTTAGTGTATCAGCCTTCGACAAAGCAGTATAAATGGGATACTAACATACGTTCACTAGCTTGAACAAGTTAGCAAGCTCAGCGCGCCAGCACAAAGGAGCCACCGCAGAATGAGAAAGGTAAACATGGAGGATCTTGGGTCCTCATTTATAGTCCAGAGGGGGTGAGATAGTGGCACAGGCACTCAATGAAGTACTATGATTTCACAAGAGAGTCCATCGCGACGACTACGCCCAAACGGGAAGTCATGTTCTTGTTTTCAAATTTCACCTCTGCAATCAAAATAATTTCCTAAAAGTAATTGTCCTTAAAGGGCAGAGGGCACAACTCACAGTCAGTGTGGTATAAAGACTTTCAAGATAAGTAGCGACGATAGAGCCCAAACCAACGTTCTTACTTCCTGCACATTCTATTTGAGCATTGCGTCAGTATTTAATGGAGGAAGTTGTAAGAGCATCTGACACAAGAGCCAAGTTCAAGGAGTTCAAGTTGATAATTTGATTCCAGAATCCAAGTGTTGAACGCGTCGGGTCAAGAGCCGCGAGCAGATCACGTGCACAGTTTCTCCCACGATGATTGACCCGCGAAATTTTCGTTTTCAAATCTTATCCTTCCCCACGCAAGGCCTCGAGGATTGACTCCAAGACTGCCACTTTCTCTACTTACTTATATCTGGTTTTCTGCTGAAAGCTTAGGTGCTCCCTCGGGCTACTACGGGTGTGCTTTCTCAAGCCAAAGGTGGTAGATCAGCTCGATCTCAAGAAAGCATAGATCCTTTCAAGCAACTCGTCTCCAGACATTGGTGCGCGTTCTCAGGATGTTGGTCTGCAGGTATCAGGCATCAAGTGTCATAAACTCTTCGTTGTATACTAGAATCTATCTCAGGCGACAAACGTTTACCTAGAATGCTTCTCACTGCCGCGGATCCATGGTTGTCCGGTTATCGGGCCTTCGGAAATTTATTAACAGGTCCCGACGCGCCCTTCGCGAAAAGAGATGGCGATGATAACGTTCAACTATCAACCACGATGTATGGGCGTGCATCTCTTTCACCGCATCTCTGTATTCCTCGTTTTGCTATCGATGAACTGTACTTCAAATCGCGACGTCCCACGGCGAATTTCCCGCAACGATGGCCTCTCCAAAACTAGGGTATAAAGAGGGACTTCGGACGCAAGTTACTACTCAGCAACCTATTTTTCATCATCTCAAACCCTAGAGGTATATACTCTCTCTGTCTTTCTTCCTTCTACAACTCGTTGACCAACCCGTTAGCTCAGTATGCCTGCTAAGAACCCATCGTCCGCTGCCTCTAAGACTGCTGGTGCTCAGGCTGTAAGTGTGACCTTCGCATCGCCGTTCAAAAGTGACCATACATTCCTTTAGGCCAAGGGTGCCTCGTCAGCGAAGAAGCAAGTCGCCACCCCAACAGCTGCAACAATTTCCCCATCCGCCACGGGAGCGCCCGCCAAGGCCCCCGCTAAACCAGCCAAAGGCCCAAAAAAGACAACAACGTAATTGCTCTTGAAACTAGAAGACCGGATTTGAAAGAAAGCGGGGCATAAATTTGATTAATGTTCTTCGTGGCCTTCCTCGTTGAATACAAACACAGCTATTTATCTCATTGATGATGTACCTGTAAGGTGATGCACTCTCGTGAAGAGCTCCACTTTCTTGCTACTTTGTCGCCTGTTTGCTAGAGGCCGAGCTTGTCTGCTGGTATCTCCATTTATATCTGGGCATTTAAATCGTTCACCCATAGAATCGCCGCTCCAGAATGTGTTTCACTTGCAGGGCTGTTTGGCCACCTTGAACGCACGGTGAGTCAAGCTATTCAACCTGGTACCGTGATGACAAATATTCTGTCAAATATATGAACACCCCCAACACGAGGAGCGAACCATGTGTCTTTCTATAATCCTAGTTATCCTGATTCTTCTCGTCTTATTTGTCCCCCTCACTGGCAAGCCTTGCTCATGCCCATGTTTCTAGGTCGACAAAAGTTTTTGAGGAAAATCAAAAGCATGGCTCCTTTTAGAGAGTGTAAGATCAAACCGAATGTCAAATTTCAACAGTAATTCTGCCCCAAAAGTTGTACCCTTCAGCACAAAGAGACGATCTTGTCGCGTCTTCATATCTTGTTATGCGTTTCATTATGCAATAATTACGCTCGTGTCATCTCGTGTCACAAACTGCATACCTGGTACGGCGATTACTACCCTCTTTACCTGAAATCGATCACTTCGCAAACACATTAGGCGCTCGGAAAGATTGAATGTTTCGCTTGCAACGTAAACCAAGGTTTGGTCAAACTTACGCGGCCGTCTTCTTAATATTCAATGCAAACATGTTCGACTCGATCTGACGTCGACCAGATAGTCGGTAGCAGGACTATTAGGGTGGAAACCTCAAACTCAGCGAACTAAGGCCCGAATCTGAGCCAGGTGAGCAGCCGCATGTCTCCGTTTTGGGACATAATGGGGAGTTTACTTCCGTCGTCCCTCAAACAAGCCAAACAAAATTGTGCCGGAGCATGAGAGCGAAACACACGCTTGTCTTTCGGAGATTTCTTCCGGATGTGGCAGGAATGAGAGGACTTCGATAAGTTTGCGCTTAACGGCCAGGTGCGTTGGCGATATTACTGCACAATTGTGAATTAGCCCAGCGCTCATGATGTTAAACATAGCCAAACCAAGGCTACAGTTCTATTCCGGGTGATGATCGAAGTTGATAGGCTTCCTTACGTCAATTCAATTTTGTCTCTCTGAGCAGAGGACCCACAAAGATATACACAGTACATAACTAGAAGTCCAGAGTCTGTACCTGCGGCATCTTTTTGATCCAGAAACAAGCGCCCTACATGCTTGTCGAAGGTTGACCCATCCCTCCTGCTGAACCTCTCTGTCAATTCTGTGCTTAGGTAATGTTGACATTGTACCTCATTTGTTGCGAAGGAAACTTCCAAACAGGGCGTCATGGACTCGCTGAATCCCGAAAACCCTTTTGTTTAGATCAATTCTGTCGCAGAGTGCGCCTCATGCCTTTTGCACATCGCGCTGGAGGCTAAAATCCACCGAGCCTTACTGCCTCACATCGACATTTTCTTCACCCTGGGGCCTGGGCATTCATGTCAAGAGTACCGTAACTTCCAGCTTCTGTGGCTTCAGTAACCGCCGTTTCCATTTTAATAGGAAATTGAAATCAAGCTCCGTCGATCATACGTTTTTGTTAAAAGCTCTGGCTTTGGAAGGCACCTAGTACTTCTGTTTGCTATCCTTCCACAGGTAGCTTCTGTTGGTATCAAGTGCCAAGTTGTGTCCTGTATGGCAATAATGTGTGTTGAACAGAGTGGCGGCGCTCCTGGACACTAAGCTAAATCAGTTCCGCTTGGAACCGGCTTTCAGGGTCGTTCAGGCCCTGGTTATCAAGATTCGAAGATTCATGATCGCCTGAGGTTAATGTCAGCTGGTGATGGTATCAAACGGAATATTGTATGAATATAAAAACCACAGCCTAGGGACCCGGCCGTTTCCCCACCAACTCCCAGAAGTCGTCATGCTTTCGATTTTTCAACCCAAAAATAAAGGCAAGAAAGCAGAAAGCGTGCACGCACCAAGTAACGAGCATCATGCGCAGGTGCTTCATGACCAAATGCCTACTATAGCCCAGATCACTACAAAACTTCGTCTCTCTTTCATGGCCGTCGCTATCCTGGACGCTCTTGGCAGTCCTCTTCAATCCGAGCACCGAGATCAGCAACGAGTCATCGACGAAATGCTTCCCCATCCCACAGCAAATCACCCGGCCGGTTATTGGACAGACGATACGTCGATGATGCTTTGCATCGCCATGGCGTTCGCTTCGTCCGAAGACCCAGAAAATTGCATGGCTTTGCAAATTCAGACCCTCCGAGAATGGAAGAACCGAAATTACCTCTCATCTACAGGTGTTTGCTTTGATCTCAAAAGTCAAGTCCGCGAAGCGATCGATTTATACACGTCAAATGATACGAATCCCGACTTCGCACTCCACCTTATCCGAAGTCAGTATGGTGGGAGCCGCGACGAAGTTTCTGGCAATGCAAGTCTTTCACGTATATTGCCAATTGCTTTCGCCTTCTGGAGCGAGCCCGACATCGCAAAACTCCAAGGCAGGCTGAGCAGCGAAATCACACATCCGAGCGATCTCTGTAAAGAAGTCTCTCAACTATTCGGACATCTAATCGCCTTGATTTTGGAATACCAGAATGCGCCTCAAAAATCTCGGAAGTTTGAAGACGAGCCTCCCATGTCGAAGCTTACGCTGCTCGAAGAGATTTCGAAGTATCCGTACATCCACGAGCGCTTACGACTCATGCTCACTCTTCCCTTTGGACTCGAACGTCCGCAAGACACGGTGGAACTAGAGCAATGGTACTATCAGTATCATCCCCTACTCAAACTTATCACAAACACGCAAACATCTGGCCTAAGTAACTCTTTCCCTTACGCGATTCCTACCAGCGACGACCTCCCATCCACCGATTTTGCATACGACACAGCGGTTTCTGCTCTATACTGCTTTTTTGCTACATCGAGCTTCGAGCACGGGGCACTTATGGCCGTTAACCTTTGTGGTGAAGCTTCTGCTGTCGGGACTGTCTATGCATCTCTTGCGGGTGTTTGGTACGCAGGCGAGGAAGGTGATGCGGAAGGGGTTTTTTGGACTAAAAGGATGCGCCAGTGGAAAGCTTCTACTCAAAAGCTGGATACTGTCGACGCAGTCGCCAGGAAGATGAATAAAATAGTTATGGGGGCGTTCGAAGGCATGCCACAATAATTTCACTGAGCGCTTAGCATAGAACACACCCTAAATATTCGTGATAGTAAGTATCGTACCATAGCTGAATAATTCGGCAAATTATAGCATTATATGTACCTCTTTTACTTGTATCCTGCAGACTGAAGCAGAGTCCACCAGATTTTTGTGATTTCAAGCCTCATGTTCACGATCCAGAAATGTCGGATGCCGATAGGCTTCAAATTTACTCACAGCGCTTCCGACAATTTGTAGGTGTCAATCCTCCGAAACTTGTAGAAAACGTCGGGATAAATCTAATGACGAACCCAGGTTCACAACGAACCCCTCTCGAGAAATCACAAAATCCCAATGTGGAATATTTTCTCGCGCGTCAGGTGCTCGGCATCTTCAAAGCCGTTGATGGGATTGATGAGTCGGCAGCAGGTTCAGATGACGGCTATGGTATGCCGAATTGCAAAATTGCGAGTTGACAATGGGTGTATCACGGCTCGCAGGTAGTCAATTTCTTCCGAAAAACTTGGTTGAATAGCTCGCATATGCTTATAAGTATCACAGCTTGTTCCGGCCGCTGTTTCAGTGCTCATATTAGAATATTGAGGTGTAATTTCCAATGAGTCACCAATAAAGAGGAGAGACTGAAGCTCAGAATCAGCTTGAGGCTAGGTGCAAATAACTTCCTGGTTACACCCAAGTGCAAGATGTACTACACTTAAACCTTTTTTTTTTATCCAAAGAAGCTAGTGGGAGAGCCATCCCCAACCCACAATGAGTTTATTCAAGCTACAACTTTATAACAATCTTAGGCATTGGTTACTGGTAGATTGTTCCCCTCGAATTGACTTAGCTATTGAAACAGAAAGCTCACTTCAAGATCTCGACATTAGCCACACAAGCCAGATTACTGTGGCTTTTGTAGTATAACTGTATGTACCGTGAACTTAAAGCAGAATTAGTGCTGCTGCCGATATCAACCCATCAACGGCTTTGATAATGCCGAGCACCTGACGCGCGAGAAAATATTCCACATTGGGATTTTGTGATTTCTTGAGAGGGGTTCGTTGTGAACCTGGGTTCGTCATTAGATTTATCCTAAACGTCGATGGATGGTCTGGGCTTTCTATTGTGCTAGCCCCAGTATCTTCTTCCCACTTTGAAGATATTACAAGTATCAGAATTTTGTCTTTATTTTTTCGACATTGAAACGTTCTCATGCTCACCCAGACCCTCTACGCATGGTGAGGTTGATTCAGCATTGCAAATGAAAATCTCAGGCTCCTCGTTCTCTCCACCTCGCACTTCATCGGCGGCGGCGTTGGATGCCCACATATCCGCGGTATCTAAACAACTAATTATACCATGGGATCAGCAGCCGCCGGCAAGAATTCATCTAACTGCCCACGTTGTTCCAACTTATAAGATAATGACCTCACAAAGAGTCAACTTGCACACTCTTGAACATGCGGCCGCCTCTATGGTCTGGAGGAGCCTTCCTTTTCCTCTTTTCAGTATTTCTCTCCAAACCTGTAACTTCGTATAACCTAGTTGCCGATTACGCTGGATCCACTTTCTTCGATAACTGGATCTTCTATGGGAACTACGACAATCTTACACTCGGTAATGGCCCACCCCATCGCACACATCAGTTTCGTTGATATACTGAACGTAAAATAGGCGATGTAATTTGGCAGGACGAAGCTAATGCGACTGCTGATGGTCTTGCCTTCGTGAATACTGCGGGGAACGCAGTCATCAAAGTGGACAACACAACGAATGTGCCATACAACATAAAGCGAAACTCGGTGCGGAAGGAATCGGAGTCAAAGTTAGTATCTGACGACTTTGCCAACTAGGTTCGGATAACCACTCAAGCAGCTTTTGAAGTGGGAAGCTTGTTCATTGCAGATTTTGTGCATATGCCGTGGGGTTGTTCTGTCTGGCCAGCCTATTGGACAAAAGGCATCGATTGGCCGGAAGGCGGAGAAATCGAGTGAGATTACTCCCCCCGAGATGATCAAGAAAGTTTATTGACATATTCGTTGAAGCATCCTAGAGGGAATCAACTTGAACACTCAAAATCAGATGGCCCTCCACACACGCTCAGGATGCCTCAACGTTCCACCAGCACCAGGGGCACAAATTGGACAAACAGGCCCTTTAAACTGTACTGCAGCATCAGGATGCACAGTAGTGGAGACAAAGCCGAATAGCTACGGGCAAGCTTTCAACCAAGCTGGTGGAGGTGTTTTCGCCACTCAATTCGATGTTACTGGGTAGGTAACCTCTCTTTTCCCTTTGTATAACATCTTGTTCATGATTTGACAGAGTATTGTGAGTATCATATCTACCTTTCTAAAGCTATCTCATTCTTGATCTGTGACCGCTCAGCATCTGGTTCTGGAGTGTAAGCTCGTTTTAGCCTTTTGCCTTATGTCACTCAATGTCAGCAGCGGCCAAACATCCCCGCATCGATCCAAGCCGCCGCAAGTTCAACCGGCCCCTTCACCTCGTTGGCCGATTGGGGAGTACCTTCAGCCAGTTATCCATCGACAGGGAGTTGTAACACGAGCGAATATTTCGTTGCTCAAAACTTGGTCCTCGACATTACGCTCTGTGGGGAGTGGTAAGTTTTCTGAGGCCAATCCACCTTACTTGAGGGAAAGTCTCCTGACTCAAATCATCTAGGGCTGGTGAGCCAAGTATCTACCTCCCCCAATGCGCAAGTCAAGGTCCAACTGGCATTTGCGTAAGGGCTTGTTGTTTGATCGGTTCTTAGCCCACTGAACACCCTCATAGTATAATGACAATGTCATTGGGCCGGGAAGTCCGAAATATGATAACGCATATTTTGAGATCCAATATGTCAAGGCCTACAGTCTGGCTCCCGCCGTTTTCCCCGCGAACAACACAGGAAACAATACCGGAAGCATCAGCAGCGATGGTGGTACTAATCCCAACGATCCAACCCAAAATACACCTTCTGAAGCCACGAACTCGAAGAGTATCTCGGTTATGGTAGCGATTCTAGGGGTTTCCATCATGACGGGGGTGTTCCTGGTTTAAAATTTTTAGAAGTTAAAACCTGGTGGCACAGCGTTAGAATATTATGACTTTGGATGTAATTTAGTCGCCTGAGTTGTAATTATAATGAAAAGGAAGGCCAGGACCAAGACTATACAAATCATTATTTGCTCATCCTCACGACTGTCGTCAGAAGTGGACGACATCAGATCCGGGCTTGAACTTATGGGCTCCTAGTGGGCGGTGTGACCCATTGTGGGTGAAGAGAAGGTTGATGTGGCTGGCCTCATCCTCAAGTTTTACATCTTACACGTCAACATGGTCAAAATCATAACCACCCTCCTTCCAAGGCTTCCATCAATGGCTCTGTACGCTGTCTGTACGCTGGCCACATCTACCACCACTGAAGGGTAAGCCTAGCTTGTACCTCTTGGGACTCATCGATTAATCATGACAGTAAAGCCAAACCGACAAAGTGGTTGCTCGCCAGGAGCCGTATAAGAGGCTGTCGATGTACAGTGTACCTCGCACTTACCGGTACCGCAACGTGGAGAGGCTGCCCAGAGGTCCAGGTGGAGGTCTTTTCAGGACAAGTGCCAGTAGATACTCAGGCGGATTTATGGGCATGAGGGGAGGTTTCAGACGCGAAGTTGATCAAGACTTTTATGCGAGAGAGATTGCCAATTTGGAGAAGATGGGAGAACGCGACCTGGTATTCGAGGATCTGGAGAACATTGTTGAACGTCAAATTTACTAGATTTCAGATTGTACAGCTTGTACAACCATCTCTGAATGTTACAGGAAAGAAAGTTAAGCAAGTCGCTTACAACGAACTCAAGAATTGGTCGATCATACATCAGCCTCAGCCTCATTAGCCGTCTCTGTCAAAATGGCAACCTTCATACGCCTCGTGAATGCATTCATGTCCGACAAAGCCCCTTCTCGTATCTCGGCCGCGAATTCGGCAACAGCATCAACAGGAGTGGCGGGATTCCATGGAATGTCAGGTCCTTTCCATGTGGCTAAAGTGACCCTGAGGCATCCCAATGCCATGTGCGACCGAGGCCGACACGCAAGTCGTCACGACTACTCGGAATCCAAGCATCTTCTCCATGGAAGGAACAGAGAAATGACCCTCAGATGAAATGTAGAGGAAATCCCCCAACTCCTGGGGTACCTGTTCGTTTGAGCGGGAAGGCGCATAGAAGCGAAATAAATTGTTGTTATCGAGGCCTGAAAGGTTTTCATTCGATTTGGCAAGGCGAAGCGCGATAAGATCCGCCGCAGAGTTACTCGGCGCATATGCGAGAATCTTTGTGGAGGGTTCCTTATTGAGGAGTTGGCGGATACCTTCGACGATGGTCACAGTCTTCCCAGTGCCAGGCCTGGGTAAAGCGTCAGTTCAGAGAGTATTCTCGTTGAGGGCAGCCCACACTCACGGTCCAAAAACAATGAAGGGAGGGCTACCTGCAGCAGCTGTTACAATCGAAGTGACAGCCTGCACTTGGGGATAGTTTGATTCAATGAACGGGTTCAAGTACTGCAGGTTGAGGGTCGCTAAATTTTCGGTTGGAGGTAGGATGAGACGAGCTTGAGGGAACAAGATACGGATTTGTTCTAAGTGAGACCCCAGTGCTTGATGTTGGCGACGTTGCGGAATGAGGTTGAGTTTGAATTGAACATCGTATCTCTTGTCGACCGAGTAAGTTCGCCCGAAGGAGTCGTGAAAACAGAGTCCTACGGCGTCCCTGCGGACAATATGAACATGTCCTTCATACCATCTACCACCAGGTTCCCTTGTGTCCTGGACAAGCATCTGGTCGCCTGTATGCACCATCAAATGAGTCCGAGCAACATTGATAAGTGGCCCAACGACATACCGATGAGCACACTTGGTCTTCTTTCTGCCAAACCAGGAACGTTCAAGCTAAATGCGTAGAAGTCAGTACACTGTGTATGATTGAGCATAGAATACTGACAAATAAAAGCGGCCTTCACGCTGCAGTGCAGCACGAGAGATGTCATACTGAGCCAAGTCGCGCCTGTGAATTGGGTGTATCAGGAATGTTCGTAGGCAGGACGAATAATAGGAAGAAAGCTACTCTGTTTTGTGTTCTTCAATCCAAAGGAGCTACTTTAGATACTGCCTATACCCTCCAGGGGCCAATGCAGAAGGTAAAAGGAGTCGTATTTCGTCGACCAGGCGCGAGGTGAATTCGCCGTTAGAGAGAAGCAAAGCCAGCTTTGGTGGAATGGTCGCTTTCGGAAGGCCCTTAACATAAGGAATAGCATTAAGGGAAGGCGGCTTGACACCTTCCACAACTTCGAGTACCCTTTTTTTGACTGCTCTTGCTGAAGGAACAAAGGGAGCTGTGGGTTTTACAGCTTCGTGGTCCTGTGCGGCTCCAATGATTGCTGTAACTTCTCGAGTGATAACCCAGCGTTTTAGCAGCGCTCCCGTCTCAAAGATGAATTCAATGGTGTCAACATATCTTCCAATATCTTTTGCTTTGAAAGTGATCGTCAAGGAAAGGGGTCCTGTTGAGCTAAGCGGCGTCATGACCCAGTTGGGTTCTGTGACAGCAACAGAGAAGCGTGTGACATTTGGCAACCTAGAAAAGAAACGGTGTCAAGTCAGTGTTGGGCCTTATACTATGACTTACAGCAGGCTGCAGTCAGTTAATTGCTCACCATACACCGCCTGTTTGATCTACCATCGATTTAAGCTGTATTCTGACCAGTCTTGATTTTGGCTCTGCATCAAGTGCATGAATTGTTGCTGAAAGCGTCGGGAAAGAACTGGGATTCGATCGAACGACAACTGGGTCCAGGAAGCCAAAATCGAAGTCGCCTTGGATTGTAATACCATGCCTGCCCTCTGTCGCCTCAATCAGAGCGGCTTGATATTTTAAGTACGCCTTGTATAACATGTGCTGCTCTTTTTGCTCGTGTTTCGACCACTTGTCGCCAGGAATCATCACCTGGCAGGCCGTGCAATAAATCTCCCCATTTAAATCTCGAGCTTGTTCGGGCTCCAAAGGGTGTTGAACCCCTTGATTGACCACTCTCCGCGTGTGGTTACCTCCCCCTATGTGCTCGGTCCACCCCTCCGTACCACCGGTGACGTTCACTGCGCAAGCAACGCAAAACCCAACACCAAAGCGCCCAGAAATTCGAGCTACATGCCGTCTGGTCTGGAGATGAGCATGCAAAGTTTGACGGCTCTGCAGACCAATTCCGCATGGTTTGCACAGATGCAATACTGTACTTGTGTTTTGATGCTGGTCGGTCATGTTTAGGCCTTAAAAGCAAATGCTGAGGCAAGTTGTAGGAGCTCGAAATTTGGGAAAGATGTTGAACTATCGAACCAACGTCAATATGCTCAGTCGCACGCCATGGTTCCACTTCCCCCTTCGATTGCTTCTTATTGCCTCACGGCAGTTTACTAGTTTTCCGTCCGTTCAATGCATCACGAAAGTACCTATACAAGTTCCAAATTGTCGAATCAGGTCCTCTCGCCGTACGATGCCATACTTGGAGCTCAACCTTTCTTTCAGATATGTACGCATAGGCTCTTTCTAACCTTACCTTTAAATACTTTGTTTCTATGCATTTTAAAGAATCACAATTTTTGTTCAAAACGTCAACGTTGTTATATGGGCTCAGACGAGTATAAAACCGATTCGCTCCTCGCTCAACTCCTTTTGCCTCTCGATCACATCCAACTCGTCTTCTGAATTTAGTCTTGTCAAAAAATAAAAATAAAAATAAGGGCGCGTGCACGTTGTCTATTAGAGTACGATGATACAGTGAATTCTCAGTGTAAGATCCCCTAATCTCAAACTTGCCTATTCGTGATGAAATGCTATAAGATGTTTATAGTTGCCCCTGCGACGAGAATCCGGCCTGCACCTTCGTCTGGAATCGCCCCGAGCTGTTTTCGGCTTGGCATAGTCATCTGGCCAAGATACCGTGGAAGCACAGTGAGCCAGACTCGATGCTTGAGCGAGACGTTACGCAGCAAATTGCTGATCTTACTTCTCTATGAGCTCACGAGATGAACCTTAGTGATGTGCTGGCTCCGGCTTGAAGCCGCAAACCAGCCAAAGGGAGCCGTCGATATTTAGCAGAATCGATGATCCCTGAGTATAATGACGCAAACTAGAAATCAAACAAACCCATGTTAGATGGGTTTTGGGTTTATTGGTTATTACCCAGATAGCCCTGCGGAGGAAGTACCTGCTTGTAATCCTGCGTGGAGGACATTTAAAATTGGAATCTTGTGGACAATTTTCAGGATAAGTACATTTATCTGTATGGATGACCTGGAAGTCAAAAGCGATTACAACAAAACTACGTATGGGTAGGACTATCGTTAAAGGGGGCGATCATGATCCGTGAAATCATGGATAACTTATCAAGAATATAGTAGATAATAATCTTGATCATATACATTATTCGAGGTCGCGCCAGGGTAGGTCGACAGCACCATCGACTTCGTCATCGACTTCTGCCATTGTAAGTGTTTCGATTCTCCTTGTGAACTCGTTCATGTCCACGTTTGCAGCATCTCGAACTGCTTGATCATACCCTCCAGCCTCGTTAACAGTGGCGTGAGGGTTCCAAGTAATATCAGGTCCAGTCCACCCTTTGTTTAGGTATACATAATTGAGGAAAGACCTCCACAGAGGGTCCAATGAGAGTACTTGAGGATCACCAATAATTATTAAAAGAGCCTGAGCACGGGTTACAGCGACTAGGGAGAGGTAGAAGTCAATTATGGAATGGGATAAACAAGACCAGAACATACCATTGAAGCGCCGCGGATTCGCAACAAATCCAAGAGTGTGTCGCAAATCATATTCTACGAACTCTTTCGAGCTTCGAACGGTCGAAATGATGACAACCTTTCGCTCCTGATTGGGAGACATAGCATGAGTTCAATACTGGAGTGAATAAAACACTTAGTGACCCACCTGGCCCTGAAACTCCTCCACTGAGCCGACCTTGACGCCATCGGCAACAGAGCGAAGGGTCGATCTAATTTTTGATCCTTGGGCGTGGTAAGGCGTAATGACACCAATATCAGCGTCAGCTGGAAACATATATCAGTAAGAGGGAATTCAGAAACAGAGAAACACATACTCGTCCTAAATCTCCTGTCTTCCTTTAGCTGCTGAACGTAAGATTTGACAAGCAATGTTTCGTCGATGTTGAAAAACGAGGGTGAAGAGGCTTCACGGTCATCCTTGCCAGACACGGCGTGGAATACTATCGGAAACATTTTATTTGGTAGGTAAGAGGACTTGAGGTAATAATTGATCGTTGCTGGGGAGGCGTGTGGTTGGAGGTCGTTGTCGTAAAATTTCACATTCGGGAAGGCCAGAATGGAGTTGTGGGAACGGAAGTTCTTCGTAAGTTTCACGACACTTTAAAACCATTAGTGATGCACATATGGTTGATACTTTAAATGTACACCTACCATTTCCCGTATCCCTCTCGGACATCGTAAACGTCTCTTTCCATCAGTCTCTCGAGGTAACTCTTCTCTAAACCAAGCTCTCTAGCAATCCCTGAACGAATGATTGGACCTAGCTGTTTTGGGTCTCCGGATAGAATGATATTAGTCTTTGAGTCTGCCATGGTTTTGATCGACACGAACGCCTCAGGCTCCGTGGCCTGACCGGCTTCGTCTATGAAGATATGGGTAAAGTGACCCCTCGCCATCCCAATCCCGTGGGCAACGGAAGCAGACAAGCATGTTGTCACAATAGCTCGGAACGAGGCCATCCTGACTTTTCCAGGTGGAGGTACACCAAAGTGACCATCAGCGTTGACATATGTATAAGGGAGGAGGTCATCAGAAACTTGGTTCTTGAAACGAGACGGTGCGTAGAATCGAAAGAGTTGATCTCTGGTAAGGCCGACCTTGAGTCGAGAGGCAAGCAGATCGGCGGCTGAGTTACTGGGAGCACAAGCCAGAACTCTGGCTTGAGGATTGTGGGCGAGAACCTGACGTATAGCTTCGACAATAGTGATAGTTTTGCCGGTACCAGGGCTAAGTATGCGATTCAACACGAGTTCAAGATAAACGTGATAATGATAAAACACTTACGGTCCAAAGACTACAAATGGTGCCGAACCAGAGGGAAGGGTCAGTATCGAGACAACCGCTTGATACTGCGGCTCATTCTTGGAAATCAGCGGGTTGTAGAGGGAGAGAGATATGTGTCTCTTTGTCTGAACTGGACCATGAGGAAGGTGCGGGAGCAAGGGAAAAAGGACCCGCTCTTCCATAAAGACGGTATCCATGGCATAGTGTTGACGTCGAAGAGGGATTCGACTAAGTTTGAACCGAACATGGAATTTTCTTCCCTCGCTGTATCTGCCGAAGGCGGAATGAAAACAGAGACCAACTTCGGCTTGACGAACGACATGAACATGGCCTTCAAACCACCGAGAATCGGTGGAGCCTTGTTCTTGTACGAGCATCCGGTCGCCTGTAGTTTTATTAGAAGTTTTTAGGGCCAGAACGAAGAGCTCAACACACCAACTAAAACACTTGGACGCTTCTCCGCAAGACCCGGCACAGGTAGGCTGCGAAAGAATGAGATTAGACTTAAACTCGTAGAGAGACCCAAGAACTTACAAGTAGTACTTGTTGTAGCGTGTCAAGACTGCATCTGGAATATCGTAACGCTCCAAGTCCTGTCTGACAATCCGATTATTTAATGGCTTTCTCGACACGAGGATTCCTGAAACTTACTCCATCTTTGCCTCCTCAATCCAGAGTAAGTGTTTGAAGAAACGTCCGTAGTTTTCACTTTCGATGGCCTGGGGTATGTAGATCCTTTTGATCTGTTTGACAACTTTGCCAATGCTTTCGGAACCCTCCAATAAAGTCCGCAACGGCGCTGGAATCTTTGCTTCTGGCAGCTTCCCAACATACGGAATGACCCTCATGGCCGGAGGCCGAATGCCCTCAACGACATCACGCTCGTTAATTTGCTTTCTGGCTCCCTTGGGACGAGGTTTGTAAGGTGCAGACGGTTTGAGCTTGGCATAGGCCGCTTTATCGCCCACAATGGCCTTAAGGGTACGTGCTATGATGAAGCGTTTCCTGAGTTGAGTATCCTCAAATGTCAGTTCAATACGATCTTCGCATCGTCCAACAAAGGGTGTTCGGAAAGTAAGCCGTAGAATGATAGGTCGAACCGAAGAGAGAGCGGGTTTTACACCAGATCCGGAAATCGAGAAGCTGGGGGACAATGTTGAAGATCAAGAAGTAAAATAGGGAGAGGTATGACAACTCACCCTGAATCCCTGACACGCGATCCTTGATTCGATGCAAGTCTCATTTCTACCAATCTACATTTCGAATGAGGCGACGTTGTACAGATCTTGAGGTCGGAATTGAGGCCCTGAGCCGCGAGCTCTGGTGGCACGAAGTCAAGGTCGAAGAAGCCTTCGACGGAGACATCATTCTTGTCGGCCTCGGCCTCTTCTGCAGCACTTTTGTATCTTGAAAACATTTCCCTCGACACGTGTCGATCCCCTTTCAAGTGTTTTTCCCAGTAGTAATGAGGAACGATAAACTGACAGAGGTCACAGAGTATACTGGTACCGCGGCTTTCTGGAGCGATAGGCTCGACATTGGGGGAGAGCCCTTGGTGAATCGCTTTCTTGAGGTGCTTATTACCATTGATGTGTTGATACCAGGAAGGAAGCCCCGATATATTCATTTGGCAAATAGAGCATCGAAGGACGGCTGAAATCCCGCTGACACGATTATTGTGCTGCCTGGACGCTAGGTGAAGTTGGAAAGCGTCATTGTCGGGGAAAACGAACGAGCATATCTCGCAGGTGAAGATGTTGTGAAAGTATTCGCAAGTGGCATCCGAGCAGGAGCCGTAGTTTAGGACGTTTGGACAGTTTTGAGAGGCAGAGGTCGACATCCTTGATGTCAATGCAACTAAGAAACCCAGACGCTATTAATAGAAAGAAGAGTCTTGGAAGTGATTGAGAAGGAAGGAAGAAAGGGCGAACCTTGGCACGTTGGGCGATTGGAAGAGCTCTTTATAGGCCAGGGCAGGGCGAGCCAAATTTCAGGGCTGGTGAGTGCACATCATTCATCATGCGGCATTGTCCCTCATGTCCCTTTCGGAGACTTCACTGACTCGGCAACAACAAGCCAAGATAATCAAAATAACGTTAGCGGCATGAGGCCAGAACGACAATGAATAGACCCACAAAGGATGACGGATCCTCGGAGAAGTAAGCCGATTGCTCGTTAGCAACAAAGTAAATGGCCTGCGGCTCATTGTCGTCTTTTGGCTAAATGAGACTACAAGAAGCACAGGATACATACTTCTTTGTATTCCACAAATGTGATTCAGAAAGGGGCGACGAGTCAGCAGAGTCAGCAATCAGCCGCTTATCGAAACGCATCTGAGAGAACAAGTGTGTGGCAGAGCATTAATTGCAGCGCAGCGGCGCCCACAAAGGATGTGGATCCAAGTAGTGCTCGGGAGTTGAAACTGTGAGCGTACTTGGACATGTGTACAACCACCTGGTTCGCGGAGTTCTACATGAGTGATGACAAACCTTAAATAAGCGCCCACGAAGCGAAGCAAGAATTGACAAACCTTGGAAATTTCAAAGACTACTCGAAGCAACAAGCACATAAATACGTTGAAAGAACGAGTAAAGTAAATTTCTAAAAAAAGGTTTGAAGAAAGTCAAGAGGGAGAACAGACCAACTCTGAGTTGTTCGTCGAATGTGAAGATCAAACGAACGAAATTCTCCACTTTGAGGAGAAAGATCGGAATATCTTCTTCGCCGCATGGCTGGCGGTGTTAGAGCCGACAATTCTGGGTGGCAAATGTCAAGTATGTCGAAAAAAAAGATAACAAGGATGTGACTCGTTCTCACCTCAGAAGGCGGCGGATTCAGGTGCGGTGTTTGAAGTAGTTTCCTAGTAACAAATTCGGAAATTGCAGGTTTGAAGCCGCAGTCGAATAGGCGCTTGTCGAAGCAGCCGTAAGAGCCCTGAGTAGTTTTTCTCTTGGAAAAGTGATCTTCCTTGGACATTGCTTCCACAAACATATGTACGATACAAGGGACATGTTCCTAAGAGGACTAATGTTTAGAAAATGAAGGGAAATCTGATCGAAGCAAAGGAGGTTACCTTACAAGTAACTATCCGCAAAACGCAATCATTCAGATGGAACATTATAACCAGTGGAATCCAATAAAAGGGAATAGAATACATGGTGAAAAATACAGTGCAAGTTGAGAGGGACTATGAGAATAATTTGTTAACCGATGTATTGCTATCTTGGTTCTTCTTCAAGACCTACAAAGCGAAGACATTTGTTAGATTATGCGACTCAAAAACACGAGCAAAAAGGAAGAAAACGTACCTTCGCCACAGCAAACTCGAAGTCTTCCTGCGTGACATGTTGTCTTCTCTCCCTCAACGCATACATTCCAGCTTCAGTGCATATACCCCGAACCTCAGCACCTGAGCATTGTCCCATCTTTTCTGCGAGTGCCCGGAGGTTGATACCCCGTTGTAATGACATCTTGCGAGAGTGGATTCGGAGGATGGATACGCGAGCTTCAGGTCCTGGAGGTGGGAATTCGATTTTACGGTCAATGCGACCCGGTCGCAGCAGAGCGGAATCAAGAATATCTATGGCACAAAGATTTGAGATGAGAATGTGATAAATGTGCGAGAACATACCGATACGATTCGTAGCCATGATAACTTTGATATTCTTCGTCGACTCGAATCCATCCAGCTGATTCAACAATTCCAACATCGTCCGCTGTACTTCGGAGTCGCCACCGCCACTTCCGCTATCTCCTCTCGAGCTTCCAATGGAGTCAATCTCATCCATAAAGATGATACTTGGAGCATGTTCACGAGCCATCACGAACAGCTCACGAACCATCCGACTACCTTCACCGATGTACTTCTGTACAAGCTCGCTTCCAGATACACGAATGAATTTACAATCCGTGTGATGAGCAACTGCACGCGCAAGTAGCGTTTTACCAGTTCCTGGCGGACCATACAGTAGGACACCCTTGGGTTGTGCGATGCCCAAAGCTTCGAAGAGTTCGGGATGTTTAACGGGTAGTTCGATAACCTCCTTGATCTCTTTGATTTGTTTGTCGAGACCACCAACCATCTCGTATGTACTGTCCGGGACTTTCTCGACCATCATCAGAGAGACGAGGGGGTCGACTTTGTTAGGTAGGATTTTGTGTAGGGTGTACGAGTCTGATCGAAGGGCAACGCGTAATGTAGCCTTTAGGGCGTTCACATCTATCTCTGCGTCAATATCGACAACTAGAAAAAGTAAGCTAACTGTAGCGCATATTACCATTAATTAGACGTACTGTATTTGCCCTCAGGCTGCACCTTGACCAGAACTTTTGTCTTGCCCATAACTTTGACGACTTCGCCCACATAGCTTCCAGGCTCATGCAGCAGCTGAAGTTCTTCTCGGAGCAAACGCACTAATACAAAATTAGTCTCAAGCATCCTCGAATGACAATGGCGACACATACCTCGCGCGTTCAATGCATTCCTCTGCGCTTCTAACCGCCGGAGATTTTGTGTCTTCTGGTTGATCAAAATTTCTGCACCTTCAATCTTGGCCTGGTAATATGACTTGATGCCTCCAGGTGCAATTGCGAGCGAACCTCCAGCTGGCATTTCTATGTTATTCGTGGTCGACAGCGATGAGGAAAGACTTGGGTACGAGGTCGAAATTGGGGAGCGTACGCGTCCTTGTCACGTTACCCAGTGTTTGGCTTTCGAGGACCGAACAAACAGAATTCTGAACGCAGGCCATGCAAGAAATCATCACCTTAAATTCTCATTTTATTCAAACACCTCTCAGCAGGCTTTGAATAACCAGTATCATGCAAATTCGGTTCAATCTGCGACCTTCAAAGGAAAGTTGCCACCTGAATAGGGATTTATGTTCGGTTTCCTCATGCGCAGATGATGGAATGGCCTAGCTCTTCAGAGTTACTGTCGTCATTGTTCATTGAACACCACCATCACCATCACAGCTCTGAGTCTGCTTGAACTTCAATACAGAACTGACCAGACCTACGTTTATAATGAGACAGCCGATGCAGAAAGCGCTTCTTCTTCCTGGCAGCCATCAGCCGTTCATTATCGAGCATGTTCCCTTATACACACCCGGCCAAGGGGAAATACTCATCGAGATCCATGCTGCTGCGCTTAACTCTACCGATTGGAAAATCCAGCAGTCTGATGGAGCTGCCCTCAATTTCCCCGCTATCTTAGGCTCAGATCGCGCTGGAGAAGTAATCCAAATTGGCGAGGGCGTTGAGAATTTCAAAAAGGGCGATCGAGTGTAGGTGGACGTATTTCATGCAAGACTTCGTGATATTTACTCAAGTTATCCGAAACTTTGCAGTGTAACTATCTCGCGTTTTGTTCAAAATCCATGGCAAGGCTTTCAGCAGTTTGCTCTTGCAGATGCTGTTTACACGTCAAAAGCGAGTGGCCTCCATCATTCTCATTCTTTATATCTCACTCTCGCCCTTTAGATTCCGGCTAAAATCTCATATGACGAAGCTTCGACTATCTCTACAGGCCTTACGACCGCTGCCAGCGGCTTATTCGCCGAATACCCTCACGGCGCCGGCCTCACATCGCCGTTTGCTCCAGAGACTCAAGGTATTCATTCCGGCAAGCCTATCATGGTCATTGGAGGCTCGTCTTCTGTTGGACAATATGGTAAGAACATCGTGGTTTCTGAATGATCTTGCTATCGATAAATAATATTGGCCTTTGCAGCGATTCAGCTTGCGAGGCTCTCTGGCTTCACTCACATTATCACAACTGCCTCACCCATGCATGAGCATTATCTCAAATCGATCGGTGCCACCGAAGTGATCGATTGGACACTCGAAGTTTCTGCAGTGGTATTATCTGTAGCGAAAATCATTACCAGTCAACCCATCGGAGTGGTCTATGACACCATAGGCACACTCTCAGGATCCACTGCGCAGCTCGGCATCGCTATCATCAACCACTTCTTCGCCGTAACAGGAGAGAAGGGCGTCTTGGTTACAACCGATCTTCTACCAGCGACTGCAGAAAAGGCGAAGAAACATGAAGCTGTGGAACTGGCTCAAGTACACGCCGCGATTGACGGTGTTTGGAATCAGAAATTGGTCGAAATCATCTACCAAGAGAAGCTTTATGGATGGTTAGATGAAGGACTGCTCAAAGTAAGACTTATGATTAGGCAGAATATCAGATCACTAACCGATTCTCTTTCCTCCACTAGCCGAATCGATTTGAAATTGTTAAAGGAGGTCTTGCAGGCGTTGCTGAAGGTCTCACGAGGCTTCAGAACCACAAAATCTCTGGGCATAAACTCGTCGTTCACCCACAGGACACTCTTTGAGCTACCTAGTTGTCCCATGAGTATCGTTATATATAATATAGCACCTTTTTTTTTTTTCAAATTTCCAACAGTTGCCCGAACTGCTTATTTCCTTTTCATGTACCATATAATGTGCCAAGATCGGCCAAGACCTCCTATTCGGAGATCATGGCGCCGTTTATTTGAACGGATCAAGCTGTCAAATTACCTCTCTGAGTTCCTTTGAACATGCACACATACTAGATAATAGTTGTCACCCAGCAGCTTGAGCACAACCTCCTCTCAGTCCAACATCCCGAAAATGATCTGCACGTTTACACATGTTTTGAGTCCCATGTGGAGGCCTGGAATTGAAATTAGCATCGTCATCGTGTAGCACGTTCAAAGGTATTTATAGTCCACTTTTGTTCCTGAGCTGCCCAAACTCCCGCTGTGATTTTTCATGGTCATGGCATCAGACCACGACCCAGAGTCACTCTCATCTACTCAGAAGGCTTCGCTGCCTCCGCATGTGCAGGATCCAGCGCTTTCGCAATGGAATGGAGAGACGCCACAATCTCCTCGCTTTGCTCAGAATTTGAATGACGCTGAAAGCCCTCGTCATCGCGGTCAACGAAGCTCAAATCAATCGTCCAAGGATGCTTCTAGGTGGCATCATACGCTTCATCCTCATGTACGAAAAGAAGGCGAACGAAACCCACTCCCAAAAGGAATCGCTCATTTGATGCACCCAACTCATGCTCTGCTCATCCACACCGGATCTGAACTAGGCTCTGGTGCTACTGGCGATGCTGTCAGTGGGGTAACTGGTCATCCTAACGTTGCTTCTTCAAATGCGACCCAATGTACACCCGGCTCCGGTACTAGTACTGGCAGGAGGCGCAAGATAGCAAATATGAATCATCACAGGAGAGAACAAAAATGGACGTCAAGAAATGAAAGAAAGCATCGTTTCGTGGCTGTTGCGCCCACTGGTGCTCAATCACGGTCTGCTCGAAATTCCAAGATGGAGAAGTCAACGACGGTAGACCATGAACATAGGGATGTTTCCCTCAAACCACAGAAGAAGCAGGAGAGTCGATATGCCAGAAATTTTGCAGTTGGGATTTGGCACATGCTAGCCAGAATAGAGTATTGGAACGTGAGTTGGTGGGTTGCACAAGTGAGTAATCTCCCTTCCTTAGCTTAAATCTACATTCTAACCTCTGCTAGTTCTTCACTTGGGGAAGCGTAGTCTGGGTGATCAACGGCTTCGCATCCTTCCTCCCATTCGGTGACAGTGCACATTATGAGCCAGCGTTGTACTGTGCGGGCTGGACAGCCTTCATCGGTGCCACCATTTTCGAATTTGGGTCAATTCTAGGCATGTGGGAAGCTTGGAATCGTGAAGATACAGCCGGTTTCGGTTGGAGTATCAAGGAGGCCTTGGAGGGTGCGAAAGACGAGACCGAGCAGAGTGAAAGAAGAGTCCTGGACGATGTGGAAGCGCAGATACACAAGCAACCGACAAAAACTTCCACAGGAGTTCATGCAGTCAGTCGGAAACCTGTTCCAGCGCTTGACGATCGGCGGAGCTTTGATCACTCTCACCAAAACACTAATCGCACCAGTAACTCTCCCTCTTTTCATGAAACGAAAACTTTATCTTCTCAAGAGAAAGACAAGGCTTTCACTGAGAACTCCGATTCATCGAGTCTCACGTTTACCGGCACGCTGCCTCCTCATCTTCGAAAGAAATGGGTATGGTTCTCGCTTGATAGGAAGTATTTCCGCGAAATTGGGTTCTTGGCAGCGTTCTTCCAGTTCTGGGCTGCAACAATTTTCTGGATTAGTGGGTGAGTAAGTTTCAAAGTAATGTTTGCATGAACTCATACCTTGATTCAGTTTCACAGCCATTCCTACAATACAGGCCACACTTGCAGAGCATCCTGCTGCGCTAAATGGTGCCTTCTGGTCTCCTCAGGTTGTTGGCGGATCGGGGTTCATTATTAGCGCGTAAGTTCTCTCCTTCCCAACATAGTCAAGCATGATATTGACTCAAAAAATCAAGCACGTTTATAATGCTTGAAACCCAGGAAAAATGGTGGAAACCCAATTTGACTTCGCTTGGATGGCATGTTGGCTGTACGTAATTTATTTGTTCTTCACAGTGCTCTCGTTACTCACTCGAGTTTTTTAATTCAGTTTGGAACCTTGTCGGAGGTATTGGCTTCACACTCTGCGGTGCTCTCGGCTACGCGGCAACTGCCAGTCATGGAGCTGCCTATCAAAGTGCACTTTCGACTTTTTGGGGTGGATGGGCTTTCTTGATTGGAAGCCTTTTGCAATGGTATGAGAGTGTGAATAGTGTGGAACAATAATGTATAAAACTGTGGTTCGGAGAGTAATGTATTCTTGTTGCATTCGTGTATAATAGCATTTGCCGTACTTCCAGAGGTTAACCGTTTTGGGAAAGCAAGTTTCCATATATAGGATCTGAGCTTTGCTCCTTATGCCCCCAAGACAGTTGCGTTCGTGAGATATTGAACAGTCAGAAGTGAGAAGGATGGCAAAGATCCTATTGCACTGAGAATGAAGTCAAATTCATACAATATGCTTACAACAACTTGAATAAGTTTATACAACCTCTCTGAAGTGCCCCCTGTAACTTCCAAACCACAGTACAAAACATATCTCTGAATTCCTCGAAATCTACTGCTGAGCCTGGTCCAAGTAATGCTCTTCTCAAATTCCGACTGGATCTTCTGGTGCCAGTGCATACCACCACCGATAAGGCTCCAACTTTTCCTCATCCACCTTCTCAGTTCCATCTTGCCGTTGGACGCGGACTTTTCTGAAATCAGCACGACCTACAAACTTCTGTTTTGCCAGTAGAAGAGGGAGCCATATAGAATCTGTCTCCCACATCTGGGAGTACGGGATCGGAGAAGCAGTCGAAGCATCTTGAGCCGATGTTGATGAGGGATCTGACGAGAAAGGCTGGGTCGACTCAGAGATATCCCGTGGCGTTCGCCCTTGTATCGAGGCTAAAACCGACTCAGACGGTAAATTAAACCATTCTGGACGCATCTCATCTGATCTAGCCAAGAAAAGTAGGTCAGGATCAGCGATCTTCGCCTCGATAACAGTTGGTAATCTCAGAAAGAACGCAAATGGCAGGTACTCACTCAGTGATTTCTCCCTCGTAATCATCAGCTCTGTAAATCTCTATTTCGAAAGCCCATTCCGCGTCTTCAGACAGGAATAAGAGCATTCCTGCATGCTTCAGTGTTGCAGAGATGCCAGCTTCCTCCTTCAACTCAATTTAAAACCAAAATCGTAAATAACTGAAGGTGAGACGTACTTTCAATTCTCGAAGAGCTGCATCCTTAGGCAGCTCCCCCGGCTCGACCTTCCCACCAAAGCCATTGTATTTTCCTTTCCCAAACCCTCTTTTCTTATACCCAAGTAAAACCTTTCCGCCCTTAACAACAAATACGTTGGTGTAGTATTTCACCTTGGTGAACGGGAGCCATGGAAGATGGTCGCCCCCACTGGTATGATAACGTAAACTGACATATCTTAGACCAGGAGGTGTCTCAAGAGTATGGGGAGCCATAGACATGATTATCGATTACAGAGGATGTGACCTCAAAATACTAACAGTGTGAATTTAGCCTTTTAGCTTGGTAAAGACGACGGTGCTTCGACTTACTACGTGCGAGAAGCGATCTAAAAAGGGGTCGTGCGAAGCGAGATCAAGCTCCACTCCGATACTGAGACAGGTACCGTAGGCTGAAGGAGAGCTCGATCAGAGCTTGCTGTATTTCGAATGGCTCTTGGGAAAACTCACGAAGGTGCGACCAGGTTGAAGGTGGATATGGATTCGGGTGGCGTGCAGTCCGAGGCAGGTACTTTGATTTAAATGTCTTTCTCTTAACTCCCGTGACCCCTGCAAATTAATCTCCTTACTTGTCGAACAATATAAGGATCTTAGAAGACCGGCGTGGAAGGAAGTGTGCAGACGCGTTTGAAGGGGGTAAATGGGACGATGGGAGACCAAAGAAGTCCGTGTTTACGTTATTAGGTTGCGTGACGAACTCAAGTCCGTTCGGCGATTTCCTGCTGCGAAGGCTTGATCACTCAAGACTATTTTCCTCCAGCTCTCTACCATGCTCTTGCTTAGCGAGTCTAACCGGGTTATTTGACAAGAAATCAAAGAGAAGGCTTCACAATGCGGCAAGGAATTCAGTCGCACGTGCACAAGAGTGAAAGAAAAACAGAATCTGTTTCTTGACATCTCAATGGATCTCGCCTCTTTTAAGCTCCCTCAAACATGCTCAGATCTTTCTCTAGCCATGAGTTCACAGCTGCCTTGGTGTCGAAGATGTGTTCACGGCTGCGGCAACATCTCATTTTGATTGAGCATAACTTGAAGTACCAAATGATGACTGGCTGGATCATTGATGGATTGTAATTACAAAGAAGATCAATGTTATCAGAGAACATCCTGAGAAATCGGCTTCGAGAATCGCGGGAGAAGACACATCATGATGGCTGCGGTTTTTGAGCGAAAGTCCATTGACTTCGCCACGGACACTATCCTTCGGCCACATACTTACCGCGGTACCGTTTTCATTAGATCGCACAGATCAAGGCGCCGAGTGCCTCAGGACCCATTTAATATGATTGTTTCCAACGAAGTCATTCTCGAGGCTTATAAATACTAGAGATTTAGCACAATTCAGCCTAGGAACGCGTATTTACTCAGGCGCTTAATGACTGAACATGATGCCTCTTATCTATGGACTCTGTACGAATGACCCAGCTTGCTGGATTAACGATCGGATGTATTTGGTTGGTACCACATCGAGATCAACGTTAAGGGCTCTAAGTAAAGTTATCTGGATCCTCAGTCTTACCTATTTATCAGACCAGTCCCGAAGTCCACGTATCTACTTCATTTTCGAAAGGATGCTATCAGTTGAGCGCTTGTCATGGCTTTCGATTCTCTGGGACGAAGCCGCTTATCACCGTATCTAAGCTAATTATGCCTCGGCGACCGATTGGCTGATATCGCACGGAACAAGTTAAAAAGTTGTCAAGAATGGTAATGCCATATTTGGAAACTGACGATAGACCTCAGATCCTGTTCTAGTTTTCCCTTACCAGTTGATAGCTTGTACAATGGAGAGAACGGAATATATCCCATATTTCGAATCTTAAAGCGTTCAGCCTCTTGATGTTAGAATTTCAATATTTGCCATGGAAGGAAAGTATGCTGTTGTAATGATCATGGGGATTGAAACGACGACCATTGTGGACTGGGGAGCGTGAAAGGAAGGTGCAATGCGAAAAGTGTATAGCGAAGACAGTGCTACAATATGCGAATTTGACTACAAGAAAGACCAGGGGAAAAGTTTGCAGATTGGCTGCGTCAGAATGTAAAACAGGACAAGAATAGGAGACGGCGAAAGCATGAACAGAATTGGCATCAACCTAGCTTATCCGTAGTTCAATGTTTCACCTTCCTCTTTCTCATCTTTGTCTCTTTCACGCCCACTGTCACTAGGTTGTACATCTCGTTCTCTATCCTTTCCGTCACGCTTCTCTCCTCTTATGCCAGCACCCATCGGAGCCATGGGTTTGCTTGGTAACCCTGTAGGATGCCTTGCCAGGTTAGGGTTGGGTTGATTTATCCTCGAGTTGTCTGGTCGATCTCTCTCTCGATCGTGGTTTCCATAGCCTGCGTCCCTCTCTCTACCGCGTTGACTATCCCATCGTCGATCGCTTCCACCCGCACCTTCACGACGGTTCCAGTTGTTTACTCCATGCCCACCACGCCCCCCACGCATAGGTGGACCTTGATCTTGAGGCCCAGGAGGAAATCTCCCAGGGCCGTGTGTTGGAGGCAACCCGCGAGGACCGTGACCAGTTGATGGATATGGCATTGGTGGACCTGACACATATGGATTTCCTTGAGGTGGGCCAGGTAGTCGTTTATTCACGTATCCACCAGGTCCAGCTATTCCACTCGGAATTGGATGGGGAGGAAGTTGTAAGTTCATGCCAGGGAGGTTTACCGGCGGCATCGGTATGGAAGGACCCATACCCAAGTGGATTGGTGGTGGGTTTAGGTTTGAAGACGGTCCATAACCACCTGGATGACCATACCCCGGCATTGGGTTGGGTCCTGGTGGCGGGCCGAACCCATTTGGTAGCCCATTGGGAGGTCCTCTGCGTCCATCTCTTCCGGGGGGCCCGCCACCACCACCTCGAATGTTGAAGTGTGGATTTGTTCCAGGAGGAGGAATACCTGGTCGCTGCTGTTGACCGTGAGGTGGTTGATGAAGATTTGGAGGAGGTTGGTGAGGAGGGTTGGGAGGGGGGTGTCTATGTCCACGTTTATCAAACTCGTGAGATGCTTCGTAGGATGGCATGCTACGAAGTGCATGCGTCAGTTCTCGCTCGTCTAATCTTTGGGTTTCAAAGTGCCCTCAATATCTAAAAACATACCTTCGCGGATCAGCAGGCATCGGGTCCGTCCAAAAATACTCATGACCCAAAGCCTCCCTGGCAGTGATTCTATCTCGTGGGTTCAACACCAACATCCTCTCCATCAGGTCAACCGTCTCCGTTGCTAAACCCATGGCCTCGAAAGTGGTTCTCAGTCTTCTTGACTGTTGATTGAATCGGATAACTCCGTCGCAGCCAGGAAGAAGATCGAAATCTGGCCAATTGTGCTGATTTGGAGAGCCACATAACGAGAAAATTTTCTCCAGCTGATCGAAGTCGGACGTCCCAGGTAGTATAGGTTTACGGGTGAACATTTCTCCAAGAACACAGCTGAGGAGCGAAAATGATTTGAACGAACAAGCACTTGATCGATTTTGGCGAGAACTTACCCAATTCCCCAGATATCAACTTCCCCGCCATAATGCCTAGCACCTAATAATAATTCTGGCGGACGGTACCACCTCGTCACAACACAGTTGGTGTACTTCTTAGACTGCTTTGTACTGGGATTCTGCGAGCTGCTTGATTTGGCATCGCCGTTGGAAGGAGCTCCATCTCCCCCATTACCGCCAAGCCCGGCAGGCCCGCATAGCGCGACGGAAAAGTCGAACGAACGGGCTAAACCAAAGTCGGCGATTTTGAGTGATCCGTTATTTGATATCAACAGGTTTGCAGCTTTCATGTCGCGGTGAAGTATGTGGTTCTATGCATCCACGAAGCATTCGGTTGGTTAGCTCATCTGAGAGAAAATGATGTGCTTGAGAGCGGGCACCGTACCCGATGCATGTATTCTGTCCCTTCCAATAGCTGCTTCATGTAAAGCTTGATGTGACTAGGTTGCAATTTGACGCGTTCGTTCTCCAAGAGACCAGCAAGATCATGGTCCATGTAAGGGAAGACCATATACACAGAGAGGGGGTGTTCCTCAGTACCTATGTTTATACGTTAGATTTGTAATTCACAAGGAAAAAGAGGAAGACATGTTATACTCTTAACAACAAACATATCAAGGATCTCGACAATACAAGAGTGTTTCAAGGCTTTCAAAATCTTGATTTCCCGAAGGGCTGTTACTGGCATTCCTTCCTTTTCGTTGTGCATTAAAATGCGCTTCAAAGCGACGATATGACCATTTTGCTTGTGGATGGCCTTGTGGACCTCCCTGTTGCAAAATATTAGTTGGATGATTAGATTTGTCTCAAGACGGTGTAAAGACTGACCCAAAGGTTCCTTCACCCAGTTTGGTCATAGTCTCATAATCGCCTTGCTGCCCACAACCATTGAACGTCTTCCCGTAGGCAAGCATTTCTTCTTTCCGTGTTCGGTCCACCTTGGGTGGCTGTCGTAATTTCGAGACAACTACAGGAAGAGGGTCGGCGCCAGGAGGAGGCTTAGAAGGTCCGGCAGAGCCGGAAGATCTGGACGCATCTTGAAGAGGAGCTTGAGAATGTGGAGGTGGTTGTGCAGGAAATCGATGAGGGGCATGATGTGTTGGAGGATGCTTTGAAACAAACCCAACGTTTTCGCCGGGTTTTGGTTGTTCAATCATATTTTCACCCATTTCCATAGCCCTGGAAGTGGATACACGTGTTGACCCATCGAGACCCAGGCTGACTGGGGAATGAACATTACTTGGAGCATCCGGTTTCTTTGCAGGGAGTTTAATGGACACAGAGTGGTGGTCAGGAAGTTGAGGAGCTAAATGGGGAGCTAAACCAGGAGGAGGATGTGAAGAATAAGAGGTGCCGTAGTTGTGCGGTGGGGACAGAATGGATGTAGGAGGGTTTGCGAGGCGAAGATCAGGTGGAGGCGCAGGTGGCGGTGTCGCTGAAGGAGGTCGTGGACCAGTTCCTCTATCTCGATGGCTGTCTCTATCACCATCCGAGAGAGTTGCTGCCTGTGGAGGTAACGAAGGTTGTCGGGTAAGTGGTCGCGGTGGTAAACTATCGTGCAGAGGTGGCAAGGAAGGTAAAGGAGGAGATGGTGACCTGGGGCGGAAATGGTCATGGTTAGATCGATGGTGGTTGTGGTGATTATGGCCATAATGGCTTGAATTATTGTAAGATTCGTCTCTGTCTCTCCTTGTCCATTCTCGGTCATCCCGTCTATGGTCATGTTCCGGTCGGTAATGCCTTGACGAGTCTTCTCGACGATAATCGTTCCACCGGTCTCGGTCTCTGTCGCGTAGATTCCAGTCGCAGTCGCGGTCACGATCACGGTCCCAGTCTCTGGGACTGAAAGTGGAGGACGACGAAGGGTCGGGTGATCGTGGTGCGGGTAGGCGATGCCTCGCACTTCGGTAACTAGAAGAAGTCGAAGGCGAGCCAGGAGTGCGGGATCTCCTTGTTCTTTCCCTCTCGCGAGATCGATCCCTGTCATTCCGACTTGAGGGTTCCCAGTGGTCCATGGCGGCCTTCTTGTGGTTCTCCTTGGCAGCACGGGCTTCATACTTTTCGAACACGTTCGATGAAGATACCCCTTCTTCATTCGCGGGACCACTGCCTGCAGCAGCACCGTCTTTCTTCCCTTTCTTGAAAGGAAACGGTACATTCTTCTTCCCAGCTGCAGCTGCAGCTGCTACAGTTGTCGCCATGCTTGGTTTGGCAGGTAGCGAAATTGGTGCAATTACCAACGGCACTTTCCCTAGTCCATTCAAGCCAGACATTCCTTTACTCGGTTCTGACTTTTTACCAATATCCTCTTCGTCCATAGAGACCTCTCCTTCCTCTGGCTCTGAAGAACGCTCCACTCTCTGACTCTTCGCACCATGTCTACTCCCCACCGGTGAGCGAGAAGCAAGCCGTTTACGCGCTGGAGAGACCATTGTTAGCGGTCACTTCAGCTATTATGACCAGGTCGACGTCGTGATTGTTGCTGGCCGCCTCAAATGAAGCTGAGCTGAAATCTTGAAGAAATACGACGCCCAAAAGGTATGCCAAATAGCGATGACTGTGACCGTTTTCGCACCAAAACGCCTCGAAGGGGACCTGATGGGAAATCAGTCGGAGATTTAAAACGTCAAACCGGCATGATGTGCCGCAAGTTTATAGAGCAGGATTTAAGCCCAGATTCGAAAATGTCCCTTTGTATTTGTTCCAAGTCGGTTAACGGATTTGATGTCAAAGATGCTGAATCTGCACTTGGTCATACCTAGACGTGTCTGATCTCTCTTAAATATCGAACGCCTTATCATTTAACTGCTCAAAGGCTTGATCTCATGTTTCTGACGCTCAAGGCTTGGTTCCTCAGATTTTAAATGTTTGAAAAGGTGCACTCTCGTTTCTGATTGGCACAAGTCACTAGCTAGTTAGGACCACCTTGCTGCTCCTGCAAAGTTCAGTTGAAACTTCTCTCAGACTGGGCTTGCCTTAGGCCCAGGGGGAAAAAGTGGAAGCGACCGCGATTATACAGCTGTCTTCAGTTTAGGCAACATCATATAGCGTTGAAAGGGATTATTACACAATAACAACAGTCAAGCGCTCTAGTCCAAGATAATTTCTTTTGTAGTCAATGCGACACTGGTGTCGCCGCTGTCTCCCCCATTTTCATCTTTGCGCTTCTTCCACTCCAAAAACCGCTCTCTAGAACTTACGATTCCTTTTCCCTTCAAATATCCATCAAACAACTTTGGATTCTTCTGAATCTCCTCGACCACCCATTCCAAATACAACTTGGTCTCTGGCCTCTTCAATTTTGGCTTCGGCAAGTTCAAATGAGATGTGGCGTTGGTAAGAGCCTTTGCGCCGAACCTAGAATGGACGGACACAAGAGTCTTGGTAATCTCTCGCCAATCTCGATACATCATGTAAGGCTCCTCAAACTTGACCTTGAAGAAGAAGGATGAATTTGGGGGATAAGGCGCCTTGGCAGACCGATCGTTAACGCTCGCTTCCAGTTTCCCGTCCTCGATATCGCGAGTTCTATCGCGAGTTGTCGCCCGAATTACGAAACCTTCCACTGGTTCTCCCTGCCATTCGCCTTTCTCTGCACAAATACCTGTAAAATCTCTTACTTCTTGAACAGAGTTTAAAACCTTAGTAGGAGTCTTAATAAAACCCCATGTATCCGCAAAGGCGTCGACAACATTTGCAGGCATCGTAATAAAATCCTGGGTGCGCACGTTGAGTCCATGAAGGTGTAACCCCGTCTTGTCGGGAGGATAAGCGAGGACATGCTCTTCGAAGGAGTCGTCGCATAGCTGGAACAATGTGAGCATTGCTTACAAACGATCCGATAAATATCCAGCGCATACCTCAGCGACCGCTGTCCAGTTCTTCTCCCATAATTCTTTTGCCAGGTCTTCTTCACTTATGAATGCCCCGCCTGGACAAAAATCAACTATTTTCGCCTAACTATCTGCGTTCTCTTAGATAAAGTCAGAAAGATAAAGTTTCTATCAAGATCTCACCAAAACAGTTATGAAGGAGCAAGAATTAGCATGATCGGATAAGATATCATCCGATCTCAGCTTATCTAATCAGATCCAAATTTTTCTAAACAATTCTCATTGGTAGCCAGTGTTCTGCGGAATAGTGAGAAACAGTGAGAACTAGTGCAAGTAACTCCAGATAAATCTTTTCCTTTCTCACAATTTCTAGACAGTTGTTCTTACTTGTTCTCTTTTTTTGCCATTGCGTCGTGTCTTGCATTCTGACAAAATCTTAATACTTTTCTCTGGATCTTGCTACGACATCTTGAACTATCTCTAACATCCTGACAAAATCTCAATACTTCTCTCCAGGTCTTACTACAACATCTCGAGCTTTCTCTATTATTTTGACAGATCCCCACAATTTCTTTTTGTATCTCTTTTGAACTGAAAACGCCTTGTGCTCCTCCTACCCACCTACAATCTCTCTGAACAACGGTGTTTACCTACCTCAATTGTGCTCCACCCCTGAGGTGTTCTACTCGCCGCTTTGATGACTACTTCACCTCTGCTCTCGATGCGGCAACTTTTCCAGAAACTTTCCTAAAAGAAGATATGAATGAATCTAGGATTCAAATACAGCATGTGAGACTCACGGCAATAACAAGTTCAACTTCGTTGCGTGCAATTGAAACATCGTCTCCGATGGATGAAGGGGCCAACTGTTGAAGGGTGTCACTTGAGGTCGTAGCCTCAGTGGCAGGTTTTTCCGTTGACATATTTACTCGTTTTTCTACCACAGGCTAAATAGAACATAAGTGGTGTAGCATGAATAAATATCACATAGTACTCACTCCACCTGCATTCTTCCACAGGACCCACAGTTTTGCGATGATGTTGTCGAGGTAACAGTCAGCGAGGAATGAAGTTGCGTCTGGTTTCCGGACAAAGCACAGATGTCATG